>JAQFZU010000278.1:0-33947 GCA_034696185.1 Henia vesuviana | reverse complement strand
TCAACCCCATCGGTCACCATCGGTCAATGGAATTGACTTCAAACTTCACTAGAAGTTCGTTTAATTGTCAATTCCATGAAATGTTAATTAAGTTTTATCTGATCAATTAGTAACTATTACAGCCATTAGCCAGAGTGTTTTATAACATTAACTCTACCCAAGGGACCAATGATAAGTTAACTTTTTCTTTTCATTTATTTAAAACTGTTACATTTTATATTAAATTCAGCAAAAATCTGCTCACTCAATGTGATGTTGAATTTGCCATTTGAATAAATTTTTGATTGATATTTAAGTGGAAAGAGAAAGTGAATTTGAAACAAAGCGCCGTCTAATGTTAAATTTAACAAATCAATTGAGTTAGGTGTTCTTTTAACTATCACTTATTTAATTTCTAATTGCGGACAAAATACTTAAAAGTATATTCTTGTTTAAACGTAAATCGATGCGATATAAAAATTGTTAAATAAAATCAAAACACTTTGTCAACACGTCGTAAAACTAAGTTCAGCTTAAGGAGCTCGACACATCATTCATTTTTATTGTTATTAGGTTCAGTTGACCTCTTAAATTAAATCCAAAATAAAAACATAAAAGTTGTTTACAACGTTAAATTAAAAAAAAAATTATTTCCGAGTTAATTTGTCATTTTGATTTACTAACGTCGGTTTAATTAAGTGGTAATTAGCAGTTGAAACTTAAACCTTTGATTAATTAAAACGTTTTGTTTACATGTGTCGAGTTGATTATCGAAATACGATTTGAAATGCGGTTAAAAATTAACAATTTTTATTTGATACTTTTGCTAAAATAAAAACTTTAAAAAAGTTTTTAAACCACAAATTATTAGATGTTTTTTTTTATTGGAAAAGAAGTGGATTAAGTTAAGTCTTTTGTGAGAAAAAGACTTTAAAAGAAACACATTAAAAGATAAAAATAAAAAGAAATATTTTTTCAAAAATCGATTTTTGAAAATGATTTTTTAAATTGAGTAATTAATCATTTCAACAGCTGATAATTATTTTTCGGTTAGAAAAAATATTGTTAATGAGTGGGATTTACGATTTGATTCATTAAGAAAATTATTTATAAAATTTAAAAAAAAATTGAAAAGTTTAAAAAACGGGAAAAATGATCAATAAACAACAAAAGAATAATTTCCAAGGATGCTGGGAAACTGGTTACCATAGCAACGTTGACAAAACTTCCTAATATGATTCATGATCGAGTATATTTTGTTTATTTATTTAATTTTTTTTTTTATAATTTTTTTTAAATAATTTTCTTTACAATTTTTTTTAACTTTTCTAAAAAAAAGTTTTAAAAGTTAGTTCTCGAATAGGAAAAATCAATTATTTTATGAAAGAGAATCTTTTGTTATTTTTATTTTTATCAAAGATAATTTTTTTTATATTTAATATTTTCCCGGAATCTTAAAAAATGTCGAAAATATTTCCTTTTGAGCACATTTACTTCTTTCGTTCGTCCATATTGGAAACTGCGATTGGCGAAGTTCCAAATGGTGCGAATGGAAGGTCAAAGCAGAGGACGATGCAATTTTAGTGCAAAATCCTATTTACTTAAAATTTACAAGAGGGAATTCCCACTAAAAATTATATTTTTTAAAAAATCAAACAAAAAAAACCGCTTCCATTAAAGCATTAATAACTTAACAACTATTTACATTTCTCCACAAAAGTGTCGCCCATTATTAACACAACAACAACTAATTAGTTAAATTCCCATCGAATGTGGAGAATTTTTATGGTTTTAATTAAACAAAAGAAAAAAGTAAATTAAGTAGAAACAAATCCGTAAAAGTGTTATTTGTGTGTAAATAAATTTTCAATTATAATTTTAATTATTCATTTCATTAATTATTATTTTTTGCAAAATAATTTTTCACTCAATTACCCACATAAATCCATTTCAAAACCCAAATTTCCATATTGGCGCAATAAATAAATTCTAAAAAATTCTACGAAACCATATCAACAAACATTGATGATATCGTAAAGACCCTAAGTTTTCGAACAGATATAAAAAAAGCCATTGAATTCATTTAAAACAAACTTATAAAAAAAACCAGTCTAATAACAACTGTTCGAAAACTTGGGGTAAAATATATACAAAACTGGCATCAAATAAAAAATTCATTTACAATTTCCCTTTAAAACCTTTTAAAAATGGCAATGGCAAAAGACGAAAAAATAGCACCTCGATTTAAAAGTTAGAAAAATTAGGGTCTTTACGTCTTTCTAGAACTTCTAGAACAATACAAACCCCCCATCAGATGCCAGGTAGAGAAGACGAGACTTGTGACCTCGTCTCGGCGAGATTTGGAATGTCGAATTAGTGTTCATAATCCTCTGTCGCCTTGAATTAATCAACAAATAATAATAATATTTAAGTTTTTCAAAAATATTAATATTAATATTTTCACAATCTCCTTTAAAGTCAGTTGGAATGATTTTCGTAACTTTATCCGAACCTTTTAGTAAGAAAATATCGGATTCCACTTACATTACAATGTCATCTGGAATTTTACTCACACGAAGCAAACGTGACTTTTAACAGAAAAGACAACAAGAATAAAATAAAACTCAACCAACGTTAAAAGTACATCCCCTTGAATGTAAAAGAAAGGAAAAAGTGTTTTTTTAAGCAACACATGCTCAAACGATAAATGAAAAATGCACCGAGTGCAAATGGGTGTGAGACGGTGCGTGTAAATAGCTATAAACTAAGTCTTTTCAAGTAGAAAAAGAAAATATTTAAAATAAAGAAAAAAAAAATTACTTACTCCCAATCTGTTTCCGGTGTCGGTAAATCTCCGATAGTGGTCAATGTAAGAGTGGACCAATAGAGCGATCCTAGATATTTGCGAGTCAAATTAGCAAATTCTCCCTTCGGTTCGGGATAAACCCAATGTCCCTGGAATCCCTCCGCTTCCGAGATGAGGTAATAGAAGCATCCGAACCAATGTGCCAACAATAGAAGCACATGGATCAAATTGACGACCCTCCACAAATTCGGGTACAAAGTCCTCGACTCGACCATGTAATAATAATTGTACGAACGATAGACTTTGAGGAACCTCGGGAACCTCAGCATCGGCACCGCCCGCCAAACGACCAACTGAATAAAGTCCAATGGGAAAAGACTGGCCAAATCGAATACGAAGGCGCGCGACTTCATGTAATGTAAAGCCAGTTTCTTGGCGTCGTACACTATGAGACCCTGCTCGAGGTACCCGGTGCGAAATTGTAACGCGATGTCGCACAAGAAGATGAAATCGGTGAAGGCATCGCCCGCGTACCACATGTGAGGAGACACACGTTGCAGTTCTGGCAACGCCTGCCGGACGATCAACGTCCAGCAGTTGTAGAGCACGCAAATGGTGAGGATTGTGAGCCAAACAAAGTAGAAGTTCTCGTCGGGATTGATGACGGTGATGGGGCCCTCGCGCTGCCTCCTTCGGCGACGTCGGGTCGATCCGGCTGCGCCGTCGCCCGTCGCCGTTCCGTCGCCGTCCACCGTGTCTTGAGATTCGGCGATTTGTCTCGTAGAAAATCGTTTGAGGAAGGAATCTTCGCGTTTGAGAGGCGGCTTCTTGTCTTTGACTGCCGAGGCCACAGCACCGGAAAGCTGCACAGTGGTGCGCAGTTTCATCCAGCGCTGGTTGCCGCGTGACCTGTTTGGAGAAGGCAAATTGGTCTTCATGAGTATTACGAATGCAAGCACGACGGCGGTCGAAGACTGGCGACGGCGGCAACACGCGCCGACACGCCCCCGCCGCCATACACACCGCCGACGACGATTAATTCGAGTGCGATGAGAGATTTAAGAAAGGGTCGAACGAGTGGTGCAAACAGCGCTTATTCGTCATTGGGGAAAAACATCGCTTCAAAACCCACTATTGATGCTGCTCCGTGTGATGCAGCACGGCCGATCTTCGACTGTGGGCCAGCAATTTTACGCGCAGACTCAGTCTACATTTCCCTTATTGATCCACCCTTCTCGCAACCCTTCCAAAAATTTACTCTGCATTTCACTCGAAATGACGTCATTATTTTTTTGGGATACGATAATATCATTTTTTACAAATTTTTTAAATATTTCATTAATGCAATTAAAACCTCGTCTATTTAAATTTTTTATTTAATTTTAATATTTATTTAATAAAAAAAAATTATTTTGTGGTTTTAAATTTTTTTTTCAAGTTTTATTTGTGATTTTTGATTATTTTTTTTGTTTGGAAGATTTTTTTTTGTTTTATGCACGAACGACACCAACCATTTTGATTGTTTCTTACCACAAAAGGATCCACGCCCAAATTAAAGAAAGTGATGACAGCAGGATGAGAGTTGTTAGATTCGTTAGTTCAATTTGTTATTTTCGTATAGCACGTGGCTTTTTCTTGACTGATCTGAACCTGAGCACAGTCTGGCTGTAGTTTAGCATCCTCCAATCGTCCTCTTTTACTCCTGTTTTGGAATCAACCATTTTTACTCGGATGGGATTTTCCTTTCGAAACATTTTCGTTCGATTTGATATTTTCTTAATATTTTTTTGTAAAAAAAATTTTTTAATTAAATTTTTCCAATATATTTTTTATCAATATTATTTTATAACATAAAAAAAATCTTTATATCGATAAAAATATTTTCAACAATTTAAAAAAAAAAAAATTTTATAATTTTTATTGCGATTTATGAAATTTTTATTTTATAAATAAAATTAAAATTTTTAATTTTTTTTTTTTAATTTTGTAAATATTTTAATCGAAATAAAAATTTAATTAAATCAATTGAACTAAACAATTTTATTTATTTATTTTTCATCCCACTGCCATCAATCAATGATCGTGATCTGCATCACCACT
The DNA here is from genome assembly GCA_034696185.1 of Henia vesuviana. Lineage (NCBI taxonomy): Eukaryota > Metazoa > Arthropoda > Chilopoda > Geophilomorpha > Dignathodontidae > Henia > Henia vesuviana. The sequence continues at coordinate 29,062 of JAQFZU010000278.1, read as the reverse complement.
CAAAAAGATGTGATGTGAATGCGATACTTATTTTTTGGCTGGCGCCCTCTATGAAACACAATTGTAACTACTTTCAAGGTGACCTTGAGCCTTGAATCCGGAGACGCAAGGACGATTACACCTCGAAGGCCGCACCTACTCGAAAACAAAGGGTTGAATTACCCCATCCATTTGAGGACATTTTTGAAAAGAATTTTAAAATTATAATTCAACAGAAAATTCATGCAAATTTATAACTTGACCCATGTCCATTTAAAATTCCATAATAATCTCAAACAAAAGTAAAATTATTTATCAAATTCCAAACTTTCACCATAAATTCATCATTCTCATTCCACTTTTAAAATAATTTAAATAATTATTCACCAAATAAAATATTAAAACCACAAACTTAAAATTCCCCCTTAAAACTTTCAAAACTTACATTTATTAATGTAATAATCAATAATGTTAATTTTCCAACAAAATTACAGAGGGCGCCACGTGTTTTAACCCTTTAAAAACAAACCAAAAACAATTTTTCTTAAAACCCATAAATCCCAGAACAATAATCACAAATCGCAATTTACAATGCCATTATCACAGTTATAAATCCTTTATTGCTCATAATACAATGGATAACGACTTTATTTTCACTAAAACTCATTTTCCTAAATCCTTTCTGAAACCATAACAAATTGCATAATTCGTACTTAAAATCACTAAAAATAACTCCCCAGCCGAGGTTTAACCCCTCGTTAAACCCTGACTTTAACCACCTTTAAAATAAATTTAAATAAATAACCCTAATCCTGATTTACCGGTAATCGTCGGGATTATCCATTTGATGTTTATTTTTTATTTATTTATTTTTATTTATATATTTAAATTGCGTTTGTTTGATATTTACCTATCTTTTCTTGTACTCGGCGATGGTTTAGTCTCCAGTAAAGCCCTTTTTTCCTCCTCATCTTCCGGTTGCAAAGCTTTTCCCGCATTCGTAGATGTTGGTTGCAAAGAGGAACCGTGATCTACCGTAATCGACTTGGACGGGTCGATGGACGAAGGCAACAGAGACTGAGGACCTGTCCCTTGAGGTGATCCTGGATTATATTCACCCATTTCAAGCTAAAATTAAAATTAAATTTAATAAATTAATTTTATTCAACAAATTTTTTTTTTTTTGGTTGAAATTAAATTTTTTATTGGTTTTAAGTTTTTTTTGATTGAGAATTTAGGCAGATCATATGTGATCTCCCCCATTCCCATTGGTGCGCTTCATAAAGTGCTCGAATGCGAAGCAGTGAAGCGCTACTCAATTGCCCCATTGCTCTAACTCCAGTTCGCGCCGCCGCCTCGCGCAAACACTGGGTAATATGCACCGACTGTAAAACCTTATTTGGCATTCCGCTCATGCGCATCCGCATTTGTGTCTATATATCATTTAGGAAAATCGAAGCAATGATGACGCCGTCATGTTTCTCTATTATCTTCTCATTTCATCTCTGAGGTAATACAAAAGCAAGTAAAAAAAATACAAAAAAATACAAAGACTTATTACTTTAACTTGATAAATAATACCCGAGAGAACTGTAAATGTTCATATTTCGTGCTTAATTTCTCGAGGGATTATCAATACTTAAGATGTATAAACAAACCGCAGAATGTCACAAAATAGAAAACTTTTAATCTTTTAAATGGATAAATGCCAAGTAGGACTTTGGTATCTTTATGGCTTGTGAACAACATTTCTTAATAAAAACTTTGGTATCAACACCAAACATTGTTTAATAAAAGTTTGCGTCGCAATCACTTTCAATTATTATGATAATAAATTGCAATTTTCTTGCATTAAAATGTTCTAGTAAAAAAAAGAATATTTTAATGATGACATAAAATTAGCTATAAAATGGTATCAGCAACAGAAGCTGTAAAGTGAATAGGGAAATGATTAAAGCCAACCACATATAATAAACAAAAAAAGCAGATGTTAGAACTGAATGACATAAAGTTATACTAGTAATACTAACTTACAAACTATGCCTATAAAGTAATTCAAACCAAGACTAAATGGAATAATTTGTTTTAATAATCTGATACAATGCAGAACATTAGCTGGGCATGAATAATTTTCCCACCGGGCATGAATAATCCTGATTTGATTGCAACCAAAGTTAGTTTTAAAGGAGCTAGAAACAAAGAATGCGATTACTGAACCTGTGTAAAAGATCTCCAAAATGGCAAATATGTCCAGCAGGAAAACTCGACTCTGGAGACAGTGTTTAACCACAAAATAACAAATGTTAAATAACCTGCTGGGTATTATAAATAAAGCGTATCAACTCTAAGCAGTGGTACTAAAGAAAGGACTTTAAAGCTTTGGATGATATCTATGCTCATCAAAGATCCCCTAGTGTCAAAATTTGCATATTAAGGGCTCTCTGCCCCGTTTTCGGCATTTGGCCGAATAGCAGAAATAAGGCCGATGTTAAATAACCCTGTTAGATACCAATGAAAAAAACCAACCATCCAACCAGTCTTATCCATTTCACCACTCAAGTAGTGTTTGATGAATGTATAAAACAATTGCCAATGTTCTATTACAATTTATTATCCTCACACTAAATCCTTGTTGGATCTAGATAAAAAGAAATAGAATGTAAAAGCAGAAATTTAATACAATAAAAAGTTTTTAACCTTACATAACTTGCACTAAATCTTACTTAAAGGATTTTCACTGACTGGATTGCATGAAATCCGTTCAATATATTTAATTAAAAAGTTTGAATCCAATCATGCTGAATAAGAAAATTTAAAAAAGAAAAAAATGAAAGAGATAAAAGAGCATCAATTGCCTCCTATCTATTCATCTTCCACTGAACTAACCATTCATCTTAAAGCAAAGTCAAAGTTGTCAACTCCTTAAGGAATTTTCACTTCTTTGTTTGGCCCAACTCCAACCAATTGAAGAAATGTCACCTCAACACATCAAACATTCAACTGCACTTGTAGAAACCATCAAAATTAAGTGTCTGAAAACTTCTTTTGACACAAACTCAATCAATAAAATGTTCCATAAATATTTTAGGTGTTTTTCTTTAAACTTTCTCACAACTTTACATGATTTTAACTTTAATGGAATATTGCAAAGTTGAAGCCTCACTTGCATTTCATTTCTTTTATAATTAAATTTGCTGTTAGTTTTTCAACTTCAATGGGAAAAATACCATGAGTTACTGACATAATTAATAGTGAAAACAAATTACAAATATTTGTTATGAATTTCAAATAAAAATTGTGTACTCAAGATAACATTCATAATTATACAATTATGAATAAAGTAAAAGTTGATTAAATTTCCTTGAGTTTCTATATAAATAAATATATAAATAAATTATAAGTGCAATAGCGATCAAATGTCACGTTCTGGGGCAATGATAAGGCGCCATCATATTCTTACGATTCTATCGTTAGTTCCGCTGCCCAAAGATGACCTCCACACGCTTATCGAGTTCACTCATGCTGCGATTTGCCGTTTTATGCAGGTACGTAATGGTTGGGTGAAAGAAAATGTAACGATTTATACGTGCAGATACTGAATATTGATATACTTTGCAAAATTAATGGCAAAATCGACTTTTGTTTATTCTATTGATAAAAAAATTGTAAGATTAAGAAAAGATTACGAAAAAAGCATAAGTAGAGATTTATAAATGTTAAATAAAGTGTGTGCTTCGTTGAATTCAACAACTTTTTTCAGGTGAATGCAATTTCCTGGTACAGCACTCAAAAGGTGTTTTTTCTTTCTTTTCCTGTATCTGATGATCCAGGAAATGTCATTTTTTTAAAAGACAAACCGATCAATTAAGTTTTTCTTTATCCATTGAGTCAATTTATTACAGTACATCACTTTATATAAAATGGCCCAAGAGGTAGAAAAAAATGAAAAATAAATACAAGGCCAAAGACATAAACAATTGTTATATATTTTAGTTCTTATCTCACAATTTTGTTCAAGTATATCTCATTTGTAATACAATAAATTTGAAAATAATTTTAGCAATATTTTTAATTACCTTTTAGTAAATCTCCAGATATTTCATTACAGAAGAAAATAGAAGTGTTACATGGCTATTGTGTTTGGAAGATGTTGTGGGTGTGCTTTCACAGCTAACATTGTGTGTCTTTATAGAGACCCAGGCTACTCTAGTGTATGACAAATGTCATAACCATTATCACAACTGCGCCTTGCTTTGGCAGCACAGACTATAGGGGTTAGATTAAAGTAAAAGATAAAAAAATCTTAGAAAACCATTTGATATAGTTATTAAAAAATATAATTTATAAATTAATTAATGTATTTTTATCTTACAAATCTTAAATTTAAAATGAGAATTAACAAAAGAAAAAAGTATTTAAAAGTGTGAGTAATTTAATTCAAGTGTTCTGAGGTGTGGAATTAGAGAAGAAAAGATCTTGAAAAGAGAGTAAGACAATTGTAAATGAGACTCGGTATTTGAATAAACTAGAAAAAAGTGAATTAAATGAACAACAATCACATTTCCTTGACAGCGTAACTTTATGTGAAAAGAAAACTTGTAATTAAGTTTTAAAACCCATAACTAATGTCCATAACAGTATAAATTACTCACTTTGACTTCATAATCCTTTATTACATGTAATTAAATTGCAATATGTAAAGAGTTAGAGACTGGAATTAAAGTTGCTAATTTTATAAATTCCATCACAAAATTGCCATGAACAAATTTCCTCATAAACTAACAATAAAATTCAATTGAATGCACAACATAACCTCAACATAGAATAACATTGAATAATTTATGTTTTGACTATCAACTTTAAATATTTATGCAATGTTTATGTCACCAATCCACATTTTAGTATAAATTCACCATTGTTTTAAATCTATCTTTGACATACAACAAATTATTATTTTTTATTTTACCCTTAGCCTATAAAAAAGGGATTTAACCAACCTTAAACAAACTTCCAATCCCAACTTTACCTTCCCAAACTAATTCATTCAATTCCAAAGAGATTTAATACAAAAAAAAACTTAAATTTTTTTTAAGCCCTTGATGCTAGTAATAAAGGAACATAAAAGTTGCTTTCTTGTCAAAAGAAGAAATGTGATTCTAGAAGTGTATGAAAATGGATAAGTGGATAAGAAAAAGCAGCAAAGTACAAGGAGTCTCTTGCGAGTGCTAGGCACGCGCAATGCAGTTGCTCACACAACAAAGTAAACATGGAAAAGTTGAAATCGAAGCCAAGAAAACCAGACATTTGCTTCCAACATTTGATGGGAAGAAAAAGAACCTCGAGGATATACAGCCTTTGAGAAAAGGTAAAAGAATCTAAAATCAATATTGGTATTGGGCAGTCATTTTAAATTTGCTTAATATATTAATTTCTCATTATTTTTACTGCAGCAAATGTAAAGGTTTTTGATCCTTCAGTTGAAGGTAAAGTCACAAGAGAAATTATTTATTCTTTTGAGAAAGACAATTTCTAATTAATGAAAGTAAATAAGTTGTAAATAGATTGAAAACTCAAAACAAGTGTTACCAGGAGATGATTCATTTTTAGATAGATAATTTTAAGATTAATTTATGAAGAAAAATAATTTCTTAATGAAAGTTTTAAAATTTAATCACTAGTGAACTTTGAAAAGCAGGTATTGCAACTCAATTCCCAATGGTCAGACTATTAAATGAGCCACAGAGAGATTATTTCTCTAGAATTTTCTAGGATTTTTTTTTCTTTTTGTTGTTGTATTTATTTTTTATAGGTCTTCTGACACTGGGTTTAATGCTTTTTTTTATTGGTTTTACTTTGTGGAGAATGATTTAGGATTCTCAATATTACTTGTCACAAACTAAAGTAATAAAAAATAGTTTAAAAATTGTGTTCATTCAGTTAAAAGTGTGAAATTAATCTTAACAAAAGATGGATATTTTGTTTGAATTAAATATTCATTAAAAAAAAATTTTAATAATATTTCTAAGAATCAAAAGATTCATTCTATTGATATAAAAAAAATTCATTTCTTCTTTGTGAATCTCATTAATAATTGCATATCCTGACATCTACTCAACATAAAAAAATTGAGATTTATTTCTTTGCTTTTTATTACTGAATCTCATCTTTTCTCTAAGAATGTAAATAATGGTGTTGTTAGAAATTGCTGGCAAATTATACCCTGGGTCCAAGTTTTAATCACACAACATTCACTTGCAGCTGGTGACAATAAATAAAAATGATAAAAATTAAAATTGATAAACAAGTGAATTACAACATAACCATCAATAGTAAATAGATTAAATTCCTATTCAATAATCAATAATATATCAAAGTGATAATAACCAGTCCACTGCAATAATTCCCACTTGGACTTAAGAACATTGTATTATCAGCAAATACATTTTCTGCTCTAATTACTCATACTTTTACATGAGATTTGGCTCATAATTTATATCACATCTGGCACTTGACCAAGTAAATGGCAACAAATCATCTCATCTAATTCCTTTTTAGCACAAGTCAGCACCTTTTTTCCCTACTGATTCCTTAATAATCCAACAAAACTGCTTTTCTGATTTCTTTCACAATACATTTTTTCAGCCCACACAGCCACGAGTCAGCCCTCGGTAAAGGAAGGATGTTGGAATGTGGATATGGATGCAATAGAAAAATGAATGCACCAAGCAAGAATTTTTCTTAATGGTGAAGAATGCGTGAAACGTGTGTCCTTAAGACCTTTCTTTCATGTCATTTGAAAAACAGCGGTTTTTCTCACTTGAAAAATTATAATGCAAAGATAAAAAAAAATTAATTTCGCACTTGGAAATAAATTTCTTTCCTTGGAAATTTTTTTTTAAAAAAAAATATGAAATGCAGCAATTTGTTAACAGCTGCATGCAAAGTGATGTGATGCAGAAAAATGGCAGGTGCCTATCAAAGTGCAATTGAAGCGATTGACTAAACAAGAAGTAAAATTGCATTTAATGGATGCAGTGAAAGATGAAATTGTGGATGGAAATTATGGAATATAAAAAAACAAAATTGACTAAAATAGAAAAGTTTACACGAAAATAAGTAGGTAAAGTTGATTTTAGTTGAAAATAGAATTAAATTTTTGTTGGTTTCTCATCAACATTTGCCCTTCCATCCAATTTCACTCTAGTTTTATTCACTTTAACTCTGCTTTTCTAATTTTCTTCAAATTACATCCTTCGGTGTAATCAGCATTTGCCCAAATCACCGACCAATTTCAACACTCTTTCTAAATCACGTAATAAAATTTTAACTAAATTACATGCACAATTAATATTCATCAAATCCTACATTAATTTTCAATAGAAAATTTTAATAATTTTCTTTCCTTAAAGTTAAATTTAATAATTTTTTTTTTCTATTATTTCACCAAATTACAGTTCCCATAAAAGGTCCTTAGTTGAATCACATTTTAAGCCCCACTAAAGACTTAATGATCGGCAATAAAAGGCACCCAAAGTAATAATATTAAAAGAAATATTTTTATTTACTTTTCTCTTATTACTATAATAAAAATGTTTGTAAAATGTTATTGACATTAAAATTAGATTTTTTTAAAAATAAAAATTGATTTATATATTTTTAATTTAATTTTATATTAAAAAAAATTTCTAAAGAATGTTTTAAGTATTATTGACCAACTTTTTACGATTCTTGAAAACGTCAAAAGAGATTAAATTTCAAAGAAAAACAGACTGAAATCCAATAATTTTACAATTATATCTTATTAAATTTAATCCTTTAGTTTATTTTATTATTTTAAAAATAATAATTTCCAAGCTTTTCTAAATAAATCCCACAATTACTAAATTAAAATGGCTAATGCTATTTGCTGTTTTATAAAGTTTAAAGTGCAATTGTTTAAAAAAAATTTTTAAATAATTTCTAGGATCATTAAACACCCACAATTCCCAAACCGCGCGACCTCGTGACAAATTTATTACTAAATGCACTAAATAAAGTCTCGACTCATTAACACGTGTGTAAAAATCAATGTCAGAGATATCAGCAACTTAATGAAAATTCCTCAAAATAATTCTATTAAATTATTCTTGAGAAAATGTCATTGAATGCGGGTTGCGGCCATTTGAATTGTCGCATAATCCAAAATCCGGTTCGAAACGACCACGACTGGACAATCTCAAGTTGACCATTAAAGATGCGCAGATACAAGGATCAGTGTTAATATTGGTTCTCCCAAGAGATAGAATTGTTGTGCCCGGGCCATCTGCGCTACTAAACGATCCACTGATTCATCGTCTGCACGAAATGTTCCACGTGAACGGCGCAAACCATCAAAGGAACTCGTCGTGGAGAAATTCAACGGTGAAATCGATATAAAGAAAACTGAACAATCCTTTCCTTCAAAAATATACTAAAATTAAAAAATAATTAATTCATTTTCTTAATTCGTTTTAATACCTTATTCAAACAATCACTCTCGCACCACTTTAATTTACACGGAGCTCAACTGCCAATTACAGTAAAGTTTTAAAGGATAAAAGTTGTCAAGGGATGGGAAAACGAAAAGAGTGCATTTTATTAGGTAATTACCTTTGGTTTTAGTATTCTTCTCAATGCAATGTTTTAAAATCGATTTTTAAAAATAAAAATAATTTTACTTGTATTTTGCTATAAGCATTTTGGTCGCTTTAAAGTGACAATGGGAGAAATTTACATGGTTAAGATGTTTGTTGTTGAAAGAAATTGCTCGGTTTAAAAGGTTATTTAGTATAATTTAAGATCTGTGAGGCCTGTTTAAAGTCGATGTTGTTTGTGTTCTGATTTTTTTTATATTTAAAATTTAAAATAAAATTAATAAATATTTCAAAATCGTGGATTGAATTGAATTTATATAAAATAAATTTTAAAAATTGAAAATTTAAATCTGAAGATTTATTTTTAAAAAACTAATATTATGGAGATAAGTATTAAGCGCAAGGCATAAACTAAGCAATGTTTTTCCATGCACTTTACTCGCGACTGTTATTACTGCAGTAAAGGTTAAAAGATGTGTGCGCCCAATGCTTTTTACTAATCATTTCTATTCTCCCAAAATAAACTTCTCACAAAAAAATAAAACCGCAAAACGAATATACAAACAATCAATTTCAGTATTAAAATGTGATCCTTTTACAATTTCAAAAAAAAAAAATTAATGCAATTTTTGATTGGATATCATTGATGCATGAAAATGCATAGGAAATTAATAAATTCCATAATAAGTATTAAAGCTTATCTCGTTTTGTATAGTTACATGATCATTGGATCCAACAATGCATGTAACCCTCGAATGTCGCATTCTTGGCAATGGGCCACAGTCATTAACAACAATTTTCTTTTACCTAATTTCACATTCACAAAATGGAATGCAATGAAACAATTGCCCAAACGACTTTAAGTAACAGGTGATTCAATTCCAACAAAATTCTTGGCAGGTGCAAGTGTTTGCCACGAATTTGAATTCATTATTTGCATTAATCACAATTCGCATTTAACGCTGTGATTCGAGCAAAGCAAATCAAGAAATTATTTGATTTACAATCGAATAATGCGAAATGAAAATATTTGAATAAATGTCAACAACTCAACAACTTTGAATTGATATTTGCTTTCACATTCTACGAAGGACGGACAATTAACGCAGTCAGTGATTAATGATGGAAAAAGTAATTAAAAATTAATTTATCTTTGGTGGCAGCAGTTTAATAATTGTTGTGAATTGTTGCAGAATTAACAAGTTTTGCTGATGGTAAACCGAGAATGCAAATGATGCTTTTAACATTTTTCACATTTTTCTCTTTGAATGTTGGTAATCAAGGCACAATGGGCCGTGATTATGCACTATTAGTATCTTTATCTATCATATCCTTTTTTTAAGGGAAAAAAGTAATAAAATTACTATGCAGCTTTTCTTTTCATGCTAATGGTCATTGGGAGTTTGGGTCAGTGCCAAACTCATCAATCACTGTATTTGAGTGATTTTAATTTACTAAATTCAATATGAAACTTCCAAAGTCCTAAAATTTGTCCTTGCAACGAACTGCAATACTTGAAAGAGCATATGCAATTTCCATTAGTTTGATATTTGTTTTAGAAGTAAACATTGTAAAAGAGAGATAATTGGCAATTGCATCCCTCACAATCAGCTGTTCTAAGTTGGTATCCAATAAATATAATATATTTTTTAGTTCTATAATAGTTATTATTTAACTTAGTTGCAGAAATATTGATGTTGCAAGTTATCAAACTCCTTTTGACAGGTTAATAACTATAATTTTACTGCGCACATTCTTTCTATGTCATTACTGCCCTGAAAGCCTTCAAAATGCTGAAAAGAACATTTGTGAAGTTCAAAAGGCTTTAAACTGTGGTTTCATTTTGCACTATTGTCACGATTTCATTCACATATGTAACATATTTGGCTTCAAATATGAAAAAATTTTAGAAAAAATATGAAAGCAAAAGGAAATAGAAACAAGACTTTAAAAGACTTTTAGCTTTTGTGGCAGTTTTATGCAAATAAAACCTAAAAACCTTTAGCTTGAATTTTTTAAAACACAAATGCATTTTACCAACAAAATACATTCAATACTGCTTAGCTATTAAGGTAAACAAAGCTATTTTAAGTTTCTACTGAGAAAGTTCTTGTTGTTATAAAATTATTAGACAAAACTTATTACTGATGCTTATACAATAGCATTTCTCATTACTTTGTAATCAACCAAAAGACTAATTTAATAACAAAGCATGTTAAATTTAGATAAAATACTCAACTTCTTTATTGTTCAGAACAATTGCTTTAATTTGTTAAATGTAATCAGCAAAAGTCATCTTGATCTAGAAGATTAGATTACAAGATCTTCTTGATTCAACCCTTTCAATTTCTAATGAGGTAATTATACCTTGGATCCCAATGCAATTTTTATAAGAAAAACTGTTGAAATAGAAGTTCTCCTTATACTATAGTTAAAACATAAGACATATTTCCGCCACCCCAACTTCTTTTATTACAATATTTAAAATTCTAAAATTAAACTTTTTACCAAACTCTCATATTATTACAAAATTGATTTACGACTTCAGCATTATCACATGGCATTAAGCCAGTGTGTAATGACTACAATAAACAAAAAAAACAGTTATTATAAGTATAGATGAGAGAATGCTTATGACCTCACATGCAATTGACAGATGAAGAGAAGGTTGCTTAGAAACCACCAATTGAAAGAAGTGTGACTGAGATCCAAAAAAAAAAAAAATTGATGGATGATCTCTAGACAATCATCTATCTTATTCAAACACAATTTTTTCTTTTTGTAACATTTAATGAAATCAAGAAAAGAACTACTGAATCCACCAAAGAAAATGCAATCTTCCATAGAAAGCTGAAAATCAATTGAAAATTGTTGCTTATACTATTGTTGTTGTTATATGTGGATTGGTGAATGAGACATCAAAAGTGTTGCTAAGGACACTCAAGGGAGCAATAAATAATGGGCAATGGTAGAACAGTTGACAAGTGAATGGACATTTAATCAAGTTTTAGATCAGTAGCAGGTAATCATTGCTAGTCTTTTTAGGTACTTCAGACTTCCTGACTGACATAAATACCAGAAATGCTATTTGATTGTGATTTAATATTTAATTAATATTATTTCACAATAAGTTTTCTGAAATTTTTCTTTTATAATCAAATGCTTGTAGTTACACTTTTATTCAAAAAACAGTTGAAATCTTTAGATTTGAGCTTTTCAGATGAAATCTTATCTTCTTTCAACTTGATCCAGCCATTTACCATTTCCCCTCCAACCTAAAGAAATACAAAAAAAATTTTTTTTTCCTTATCCCATCCAAAAAAGGGTATCTATTACCCATTTTCTTCTAAAACACATTGTTTTCGGTCTTGCTTTAATTCGATTCAATACTGTAACCGTTAATTACCTTGTTTTTCTCAATCTTTCACTGTAACAATAAACTGCCCAATCCATTTTCCCAATTTTTTTTCCTTAAATAAATAACTGTTTGAGTTCACAACAATCGTATTTTACCCTTGCTAATAAACAATTAGTGTAAAATAAGTTGACTAATCCCATGACAAATCCTTTTGCCGATATTTTAAAATCATTTTCCAGTTATTCGACTTAATCAAGACAAAATTAGAGCATCGCTGCATTTTACTAATTTACTTATCTCACCCATCAGGGGTATTGGAGGAATAATTCAGCTTTTTGCTTGCCTTAACGAGTCTCAAATTCAGCATCATTAGCTCGGAATTAATGAATTGCAGGAAGAAGCTTTAAGCTACATTTTCCCTTACAGCAGCTGTGCTTCACTTGATACCCCATCTTGCGACAATTTGTAATGAACTTGAGCTTATTTTGCAGCCCATGTAATATCCAACTTGTAAAAGAGACAGGAGATCATAAAAATGCTTGTAGTTTTTATGACCAATCTCCCCTTCAGTTTCAGCCAATACAAATAAGACTGGAAAAAAACCTGTTAATTCTACTTTTATAGGCCATTACGTCATACATAAATATTTTATTTCTATTTTTCCATTTTTTTGAATTATCAATAAATTGTGCAATTTATGTTCTTCCATAGCTTTACTTTGTACATGTGGGAATTTTGGTTTAATTTATGGGATTTTGAATTATTGATATTTTTATAAAAGTATAAAAATGACTAAAATGGTCAAATAATAGTCGAATAATTATTAAATTTTGTTTAGTAAAGTCTCAAATAAGCAAATTTAATTTTTTAAAAATTCAATGGAGAAAGACCAAAGTGATGAAATTTGTAAAAAAAATGTCAAAAAAATAAAATGAGATCATAAAATACATTTTTATGATCAATTTCACTCTCTGTTCTGCCAAATTCAACACAAACAATACACCAACATTTAATTCTTTTTTTATTATCCATTTTGTTTATATCTATAACAATTTTATTTCTATTTCTTCCTTTATCCCAATCTCTTGTCTATACTAAATTCATTCCAAACGACCGATTCTGAATTATTGGTTCATGATTGGTATAAATAAAACCCATTCGAGCCTGAAAAGAATTGAAGAAAGAAATAAAATGGGTAAAAAGAAGACATGAAAGTGAATGAAAATCAACTAATTACAGTGTCGACTGTCGAGTGGTTTTACGCTTCTTTTATTGTGATTGTTTCGTGTAAAACAACAATTATTTTAATTAATTGTAATTCTCTTCCAACTGGTTATTGAGATTGAGACAAAAAACACAACACAGTTTCATATAATATCGATCCGATCGTAAAATTCGTCAATAAATTCTGTGAACCAGCGGAACCAATGTATAACCAAGGCCAACACGAACAAGACCCGGGTTAAGATTAAGGTTAGTTCAATTTTGAACCGACAACCATTTACTAAGGAAAAATGCATTCATTGCACATTCACACTAACACACTGAAAGAAAAATGTCATCAAAATTCAAGATGAGTTCAAACAACAAAACACCGTAGCTTTTCATCAGCAAAATAAACCGCAGGATCAAATCTAAATTTTTGAAAGTGGATTACAATTACAACGTGACATGAATTTTAAACCCAAAAAAAAAATCGACTATCAAAAATACTTTCCATTCGATTTGATTCAACCCTAAAACTAAATTTAGGTAAATAATAAGCACGGGATTAAATTATCATTAGAAATTTATAAGCTATAAAAAAATTAGAAAACAATGCAAAAGACTAAGTCAATAAAGATTAAAGTAGTTTTGTATCGATTTAAAGTATCAGTTTTCTCAATTTTACATTGCATTTCAATTATTAAACACACTGTCACTCATATTAGAGAGTCAAAACTCGATTAAGACAATGGGAAAAGCAACTCTTGTGGAAAAACAGGCAATTTAGATAAGTAAAAGTTTAGCAATGACCCTTAAAATGAAACAATTAAAATATTTTCTGAATTTAACTCACTGATGAGTCTAAAGTAGACCTGTAATTTGTTAGATGCATTCGAGCAATAAATTAATTAAGAATAAGCAAAGCTTAGATTAGAGATAAGTTAAACTTTTTTAAGGTCGGTTTTAATTAGCACTGACTATGGTTAATGGTCAGGGTTTGCTTCGGTGGTTGGAGCAAACCCTGGCATGCACCTGGCTCGCAATAGCCCTTCTAAGCACCTAATACCATCCCTGGCTCGTCTTTGGATTCGCTTGGTGAAAAGAACCTCTTTTTCAATTTTCTATCTTTTCCAATGTCTTTGACCACTGACCGATAGTAGTTATGGTCACATATTAGGGATAAAAGGAAAATAAGCTTTGTATAACAGGGGCTGCACTTATAAAACAACTTAAGTAAAAAATTTGATACGAAAACTTTTTTAAAATACAAATTTAATGTTCGTATTTTTTTGTAAGAAAAGTCTTAAATGTAAGTTGCTTTATAAATACAGCCCCTGGTCTCTTCTTTCTGCACATGGACTGTACTTCACACCTGAAGTAATGTAAATAAAAAAATATACTTTTGGAGTGTAATATCCTGTTCACAGTGCAGATCTAGATCCATCATGATGGGAAATTTAGATCCAGGTTGGATCTAGTTCCCAACAGTTGTAGTGTTCACACTGAATTTGCAATCCATCACAGTCACATGACAAAATCAAAATGACTAGAGCAGACCAAACTCTGCAGTCCTGTGGCTAGTCTACATGGATTGCAATCCTGGCCTGAATAAAGTTCATAGAACTCTGTTCTTGAATGGAGTTTCATATTTTTTGGATCCAGATCCACGAATCAAGTTTGAGTTCACATTAACTGCTGATCGAGATCCAAGAACAGTGGATCTAAATCCAAAAGCTCAGTGTTCACTAGGTATAACCATCATTACTTACGCCTTAGTTGTGTAATTTTTCCTCAAATTGCTGTACATAATTTGGGACGTTGATTTACACTCAAAACAACAATTGCATTCAATAGATTGAAAAATTTAACATGTAAAATCCATGAATTTTTTTAATGTGCAGTTTGAATTTCAGTTATGTGCAGATGAAAAGAGAATCCATTAATGCTTAATTGTCATTGCTATCACCTCTTCGATTCAAAAGGTGCCTCTGAATGTGTCAGACACCACGTGGAGTGATTCATCTCTTCTTTTTACAGTTCGCTGCAACTCTGATATAATGAACAGGCAAACGAAAGAATGCACTCACACAAACTAATGTGTTTTGGAAATTAATGTGACCTCATTGTTCACTTGATAATTTACCAACTGTGTTCAATGCACTCTTCTCGTTTTTTCTTATCTACCCCATTTGCATATAAACAATAGCTAAATTTGAATCCCAAGGTTCTTAATGGACTCATCGATTCCCCACCGTCCTATTCTTCGCAATTCTTAATCTCCAGTTTTTAAAAGAAAAACATCGATAATTTTCTTGTCACTTGCAAAATATTCTTCATTCTCCATTTTTTTAAGTTTAAATCTGTTTAATTCATAAGATCGAGGTGAATTCATATTCACCAAAAGTAAAAAACAAATATGCGCATCTTCAAAAAATGAAGTAGTCAAGCAGGGTTTTCAGAATTTGAAATATTCTTCAGAGAGTATTTCTCACACTAAAGCTGAAAACCACTGGAATTTAATCATCTTTGATGTTAAACTAAAAATGTTAAAAATGATTTATTCAAATACTTAAAATTACGTTTTAGACATTTTAAAATGGAAGTTATAATAATCTAAATATTATGTTATAGCTAAATTGTATGATAATTTATTCCATTTCTTGCTCACACCCAAATATTCCACCCAAAAAAGCAGAAAAAAAACCATCTGTCCCTAACGTGATCAAACGTTTATTGATCGCAACAGCTGCAACACATTTTTCAATGGAAAACATAAGAAATGTGGAGTTACGATAAATAATTTGCATGTGGAAAATGATTTGAAAGTTAATGATCTTGTAATTATTCGAATTATTTCATGGTGCTAGAAATTAGACTCGGGGAAAATTGGTCATTCAATGATAGAAAAAAGTATCAACGCATTTGGTCGATCGAAACTTGGCCTTGTACACTGCTGAGAATTCCTAATCAAAAAAAGAAAAGGATTGGCTAGTAATTCTGAGGCACAAACTGTTACCAACAAATCCTAAGGGGTTCAGAACTGCTGAAGAAAAGTCTATTACATTTGTAAAAAAAGATTTTAAGGTGGGATTAAAAGAGACACTTGTCTAGTCATGTCATATTGGAAATAGGAAATTATTAAGTGATTCCAAATTCTCCAAATTTATCATTTTGTCTTAAGGATTCATTGAGATTGTTTTGAATTCTTTGGTTAATGCTTGTGCTCATTCTTTGTTTAAGTTCATGTCACCATAACATTAATCCAAGTGATAAGTAATATTTATTTATTCAAAATGACCTTCAAAGATCCTTAAGATATTTTTCTGGGTACATTGAGTGTGATGGCTTGTTTTTATTGATCCAAATTATTTAACATCAGCATTATTTCTGCTACTGTGAATTGGAATCAATGCGGAGTCAAACTGCTGACTTGTATAAGTAACCAGTATTAACTTAAATCATCAAAATACCGCAAGTATCTCCCCTTTAACTCATTTCCAAAGGAATGCCGCTTCCACTTGTTCCTAACCTAAAACAAACTGCCGACCCTCAA
Source organism: Henia vesuviana (assembly GCA_034696185.1). Lineage (NCBI taxonomy): Eukaryota > Metazoa > Arthropoda > Chilopoda > Geophilomorpha > Dignathodontidae > Henia > Henia vesuviana. The sequence goes on along the minus strand of JAQFZU010000278.1, from coordinate 12,354 downwards.
CCGGGAGCCAGACCTTCAGCATTCGATGCTAAATGAGCTAACCACTACAGGTCATCATTGCTGGAATCAACAACATTTGAAAGTAATTAGAAAATGTAAAAGTGAAGTAAAAACAATGAAAACTGACCCATATAATAAAAAATTGTCAATATTTATAAACTCAATCAGTCAAAGTGACTGGAATTTGATCAAATTTAGCCTCGAACTAGATATAATTTAATTTGAACAAGCCTATGGTGACTTTAATTTGATTCTAGTAAATGTCAAAAAATAGTAAAATTGATCAATAAAATATCAAATGGTCAGTAAAATTTGATTACATAATTTCATAAACCTTAAATAAATGACTTCAAAATACAAAAACCTTCAAAAACTCAATGACAATAAAAAAAAACTTGACAATTTTACAGTTTTATTTGCTTGTCAATTCTTCCCCAAGAAACTATCCTTCTCAAAGCCCTAAAGTACATCCTTTCTGAAAGACCACAAGCCCCTAACTTGACATTTCTGTAGAAAAAAAGACAAAAATAGAATTTTAAATCTAAAAAGAACTGTTAGAGCAAAATACTACTTCTTTTATATTTCATTCCAACAACAGTTATTTGTGTGTTTAAGCTGCATGCTGAGCACTGGTTCGGTCGCACTGAAATAAGCCAATTGTAAGAGAGGAACCACAAACATCAACCAAGCTTACAATGATAAGAGCGAAATGGAAAGATAAAATAAAAGCACAATTACTAGTCATAATTGTTATTAAAGCCATATGGTAACCTAGACAATATAAAATTGCATTTACTAATATGACTGTTCCAAAGGTATCAAGCCAAAGAGATTAAATGTTTTAATTAAAACCATCTGAAAGCCTAAGGCTTTTGCATGTTGTAAATTTCTTTTATATTCTATTTCTTAGTTTGTTCTTGTTTCTTGTACAGTTTATGTACAAAGTCAAAAAAAATATTTAAAAAAATTTTTTGTCAATACATGTTTTTCTATGAAGGAATGTTTGCTTTCAAAGTTTAAAGAAGTCAGTCAAAAATTTCTTTTAACTAAATAATGATTTTCTTATAAATATAAAAATTCAAATCCCATAAACCTTTTTCTGGGTTTTCAAACCCAAAGAACACAAAAAAAGTTTTATTTTTAAAAATAGCCAATAATATTGATTTTACCATAGAAATAGTCCAAGAAATAGAGATAAATATCTCAAAACCAGAAAAAAATTGACTCAAAAAGCAGTTATCATTTTTATCAAGCTTAGTATAACACATGTATCAATCTATCTTGTGAAACTTCACTTTTATCCTTGCAAATGTTTGACATGAATTTTCATAATACTAGACAATGACAGTTGCTAAATTGCCTACATTTATAACAAATCCCAGATATTTTTACTAAATTTGCAAACTTGCACTAATGGGAATTTAAAGGCCAAAGGCATTTAAATATTAAAAGTAAATAAAAAAAAGCTTTTTAGCAAATGCTCTTAGAAAATGGATATAAAAGTAAATAGATACAGTATTTTAAGCAAATAGTCAGTTTCTTATATATTTGATAGAAAGCTACTTCTATTTATGTTTATATTTTTCAAAAAGTGTACAAATCTTTAAGCTAATGGATATATTTTGCATGAGAATTTTTTTTTTTAATCTTTAAAATTTCATTTCTTTCAAATACAGAAAAATCTACTTTTGTAAATAAAATATTTTGAAAAACAAGGTCTTGCATCATCTTCAACTATTCTATGCAAAAACACAGTACTTGCAGCTTTATTTCAATTGAATGCAACCATATAAGTAAATATTTTGATTGAAATAAAGATGATATTCAAGTCAAAGTGTTACTTTTAACATTTGATTTGTATAATTATACAATTAATTATTTTTAACTCTTAATTCCATCACCTTACAAACTCATACTAAATTTCTAACAAATTCTGACATAAAATCCTAAAAATTATCAATTTTTTAAATAAAAATTTTGAATTTTTATATCACTCCATAGTCTTAAATAAGCCAGTTGCACTTCAAATGGATTTAAGGGAAAATAGCAGTTGTGTAAAAAAGTCATGGTTTCAGAAAAATTAATCCAGCAGTCCTTGAGAAGAGTTAAAGCAGTCAGTATCAGTTTACATGATTGCCTTGCAAATTAGAAATCCCAAGATTTCCCAGTAGAAAATGTTAATCCCTAGTGCTTATGTTTAGCTATGTAATAGCAGAAAAAGGCCATCCATCATATTTTTATTTTATAATGTTCAACTTCACCACAATTGAAGTTATGTATTTGAAAATAAAGTTAGTTTTTAAATCATATAAAAACTTGTTTTGAAAGGTCAATGCAAATTAGTTAAAGCTGTTATTCATAAGCTTAAGCTTCTACTTACCATTAATTTATCCAATATTAATGTTATTGCTTTCACTTATTTCCTTGCATGATTGAATCTAGTCATTCTAAGCCCATTTAATAAGATAAGTAGATTCTAATAATAGATTATGTTTCTAGTTGTAATCACATTAAAATTAAAGTGAGATTATGTAAATTTAAAAAAAATTCTTTTCAATTCACCAAAATGTTATTGATGATTTTTCCAATTTAGTGGTGATTGGTTTATGTATCTCAATGACAATTTATTTCTTCCTAAATAAGAATTAGGAAAAACACTTGAATCAGGTTTGAAAGTCTTTTGAAATAGATTTTCAGTGAAGACCTTCTTCACACAACTGATGATAATCACAAAAACAGTCAATAAGATACTTGAAAGAAATGTTTTGCTATTTTTAAAGAACTGAAAAGTAAAAAAAAATAAAATTTTCTCAAAATAAATATTTACTTTCAATTTTGCAAAGTTGGTGAACCTTTTCAATTCTCTATTATTATTTTCTTATGATTAAGGAAAGGTCCACAAAATCTATACCAACTGATCAAAGAAGATCAAGTACCATCAAGGCATAGCTTAGTAATGACTAAAAGGAAGAAGGGCATTTAAATTCAGATAAAAGTTTTTTGGTAAAAAAAAATATTGATAAAATATTTGCAAAAAAATTGAAAACCAATTTCAATTTTAAAATGGCAGTTTTCCAAATAAAAAAAAAAGCATCAACTCTAAGTACTGCCATGGAAATTAGGCCTTAGATTTATCATCTGTCATCTGACACACAAAAGAAAACCTATTTTATGTGTAAGGAAAATATAGATAAAATAAAATTATTAGAAGTTTATCTAAGTACATTTAAAGTAAAGATAAAATAAATTTCAACCTTAAATAAATATTTCAAAACAAGTAAAAAGAAAAATAATAAATTTAAAATGATATAATTTAAGATTGAAATGATAAATATTTTTAATGATAAAGTGTGAATAAGCCATTAAAAACTCATTAGATATAATTCATAAATTAAAGATGACCAAACCAATCTAAATCCAGTGATATTAACTGTTATTATTTTCAACTTAATCATGTTTAGATAGAATAAACTTGTTTTATTGATCCTTTAAACTTGTTAGCATTGAATAATTTTGAATATTATAAACATTATCACATTAACTTGAGGCTACTGTGGTCATTTCATTAACTAATAACATGAGGTTTATTTTGGAGAGAAAATTTCATCATTTTCCCATATTTGCATAACTTGCTATAAAAATATTACTCAATCTGAAAACACCTAAATCATGTGAAATGCATCTCAAGTGTCCACTACAAAGCAAATCACAAAATCAGCCAACTAAGGTCATAAAAAAAATGGTGAAAATACCAAAAGAACTTTGTAGAAAACATCCATTCGGCCTCTTCTCACTATCAAATGTGGTTTCTCTCGTCGCAGGGAGCTCTAAAAGCCAACGACTTGGATCCTGTCAACAACAAATGCCATTATTTCTACAGTAAACATATCGCAACCTTTGTTTCCTAATGTTTCAGATAACTATAAAAATTCGACCCTTAAGAATCGTATAAAATGCAATTTCCAAGGGTTTATCTTACAGATTTACTTTTCGCATTCAATTTACATCTTAAACTGATGTAAATGAAGGAGAAGTTCAACAAGTCAAGGTAAAAAACGCTGCATTGCACTTAAAATTAAGTGAAACTCAAGAAATTAAAAAAATAAAGAAACCCAACTGAAAACTTAGGATTGAATTTCCATTAAGTCTAATTGGATAATTGAAAATTCTATTGACTAATTCATCGTTTTCACATTCCCAGTAATTTTATTGAAGCTTAAAGTGCACCTTTATTTGGCTTGGTGGATTTGAAATTAATAATTAGTGGCTTAAACTTAAGCCCACTTTAAAATCATTCATATTCTATTAAAAAATTATAGTTGGAATTATTTACTAAAGTTTCACATCCAATATCATTGTTGACTTAGTAAATTTCATAAAATATTTGGCAGTTTCTTTGAAATTTTTTTTTTTGTTAATATTTGTTGTTTCTGATGATCACAGTGTGTTTGCTTTTGTTATGTATTGCCATAGCCATGAGCTTTGTTTGACTTAGCCTAAAGTAAGCACTACCAATACATGTAAAATTAGGTCTAAGCCTTGATAAGTGTGACACAAAACTCCTATTCATTTGCATTAGTATATTGTAAAAGTCATTGTAAAAATCTACAGTATTCGACTTTAATAGGGATTTACTATTGATTGTACCAATATGGAGGTATGACTAGCTAGACTTTAAATACTGATAAATGTATAGGGTAAACTGAAATTATAGATTAACTGGTGTTGATAAAATCCATCCTTAATGTTTTTTGTCAGTTTTACCTCTTCATGGCTGAAGGATCAATCAATAACGCTCGGTTACTCCAATAGAATTACTAATCTCTTTGCTGATATAACAATTTATACTCCTTCTCATCCCAATAGAACATTGTATCCAACCTTCAGTAGCTATGACTACTCAGATTAAAGAAGCCACAGTGGTGCTTGTGGTTCTCTTAACAAAAACCAAAAGATTTTTCAAGAAGATGTACTGAAGAAAATTTTTTTTAGCTATCCCATAATTCAATATAAAGCTTTCATTGCTGGCATTCGATTGGTCCAACTTTTATGACTCAGAAGGAAGGAAAAAAAATATTTGCTCATTTATTAAACAGTTCAAGGACTAGCCAAAGACCAAAATTGACAATAACATAAAAATAAAAGATGAAAAATCATATTTAACTGCTTTAAAGAAAATTCAGTTTTCCTTTCCTTTTTTTTTCCTTTTTAAAAATTCAAAAACTTTTTTCGATTTACGATTGCGTTGCCCAATAAAGTCAAGTACTTCGAATCAGAATAAGCAATGAAGGTCGAAAAAGAAGGGAGGATTCAAATAAATTTTTCACACTCACTAACTTGAAATCTCTTCTCGGAACCATTTCCCAGACTGTATTTAAAAGATTAAAACTGTTTCCCTTAATTTACCACAAATCGTGACTCACGGTAGAGCCCAACTGAATGTCAGTTACGTCCACTAGCATCATCACGTTTAAGTAAGTCTATGGGCTTATGGCCGAACCACACCCGGAGGATGAGGCTTAATGTCGCAATTGGCTACTAAGGCTACACGAGACATGCCACCAGACGATGACTTACATAGAATCGTTTCAATAATCAGTGCAGGAGAATACGAGGAACATCCAAATTACCCATCATCAATAATTTTTTAATTTATTTTCAGGTATTTTTTTTGACTGCAAACAACAAGAAAATTAATATAATTTAACATTGAAAATACCATAAGAAAAAATCTTAGAAATAAAATCCCAAAAATGTATTCATTCAATAGCTGTACTTAGTACAGCAATTGAATCCAAAACCTAGAATTTATAATAACAATAAAAATAAATGTTTGGATTGGAAATTCCATTAAAGTTTCTAATACAAAACCATATCTATTTTTACCATTGGCAAAGAAAAGTGAAAAAATAAAAATAAATTTTTTAAATTCCAAGAAACTTGCCTCGGTTATTACTCGGCTTTGAAATTGCATGTTTGCAGCACAACTTTTCATTTGAATAGGTAACAACTCGTATCGAAAACTCCATTTGAGCCCTAGGAAAATTTTTGTTTATTTTTCTCTCGACTCGTGGGTGAATTTAGGATTTTAATTAAGCAATTTAAAATTTAAATGAGTCCCCATAGATAAAAGAAAACACAAACATGAGTGACATAACACAAACAAAGATTTAATGTTAAACTCGTTATAAATTCAATCACTTTAAATAAATATCAACATTAATTTTTGCAATTTGTGGCTATGATAAATTGAATTGGCGCTACAATTAATGGATTTGTAAATAAAAAAACAATTGAGACTCAACAATTAAGAGGTTAAGCTTATAATCAAATCCTGCAATCAGCTCTTAGGATTTAATTAGTAATTCTCGTTGATTCAGCAGTTAATTTAGTGTTTTTACAAACGATTGAGTTCCCTTAAGGTATAAAACACTCTCTTTTCTACATATCCACGTTAAATTGCAACCAATTCAAAAATGGCTTAACTCAAAAAAAAATGTTGATCAAAGTGATTAATGATGGCGGTTTCAAGTTGGGAATTCAGTAATAAAACATGTTCAACAACATCCTGCGATATAGAAAAAAAAATAAATTAAATTCGAGAAACAAAAAAACAGAATTAATCCATTTACAAATTCCCATAGATTTTACAACGCTTTAAATGAGATTATCCATCAAACCGAATTCCCAAAAACAATAAATTTATTAAATTAATTTGAATTACGCAACACTTTGAAATTAATATTAAAATAAGAAAATAAAGTGAAAATTTAAAAAAAAATATTTTTTTTAAATTACATTTAAATTTAACTTACCTGATTATTATTACCCCAACTAACACTTCTAGCCATGTTGTCAAAAATGGTTGTGGACTGTCGAATTGGTTGTCGTACGGGATGAGTAAAGTGCCGATTCACGTTAGTTGCGCTGGCCCGAAAAGCGGCGACACTAAGCTTCATCTTGCCCAGGCGACGACACAACGAGCCACGGCTCAAGGCCTAGCGCATAACACCATCGACATCATTTACCTGTTTTTATTTCCAATACATAACTCAAAAAAATTTTTTTTTTCAATTCCGCTAATAATAAATAATAATTCGTGTTTAAGTCCAATTGCGTGAATTCTACCTCATTTTTTCATTTTTTTTTTCCTAAAAAAAAAATTTTTTTTTTTTAAATAATTTATTTTAGTAAATATAAATATGAGTTACTCACTTTGAAAATGATGTTAATTTTTCCGTAAGCAACAGGCGTCTTAAATGTATTGTAGCTTCACGATCCTCAAACCGAGTCCAAAAAGACGATTCGTAACCACTTGACGAACACGTGTTTCCTCGAGCCCCGTCCATTCGGCCAATGAGCGCGGATACCCGGTGCTGCTGGAGAAAATGTTGCAGCATCCCGCCAGATGGTGCTGGAAAATAGTTAATAAAAGGTTAAAAAAGCATTTTAATATTTTTTTTTACATTAAAAATTTTATTTAAGTTTTTTTTTTTCATATTTTGAAACTTGTTTGGAAATACGACTAAATCGATCGATTAATGAGAATATTTTTCTTGTTGTTTTAAATGGATGAATAATATTTGTAAAATCTTATTTTGGGAATTTTATTTAATGGGTAAACAAGTTTCAGGAATTAAAAATTTAGTTTTTAATATTGGAATTCTTGGTTTTCTTTTTATTTTTGTAATAAATTTTTAAAATTATTAAATATTAATAATGCATTTTAGATTTGTTTATGTTTATTTAGAGTTCAGTTAAAATTTGACTTTTAAATTTTTGATTTTTTTAAAATTATTTTTTGACGTTAAATTGTATTTTGATTTGATTTGTTGGGTCATTGTTTAGTTAAGTATTGATATTTACCTTTTTAAGTGGTTTTATGTTATCTGCTGATTTTTTTTTGAATTGGTTTTAATGAGGCAATCAGTTTAATTAAACTGCATCCATAATTCCTTATTTATGATTGTTTATAATGGCATCTGCAACATCCAAAATTAGATCGTTAACAATAATAAATCTGAAATATTTCATAAAAATATAATTAGGGTATACTGAGTTTAATCACATTGTTTGTATTAAATTCGAACATAAATTATTATTACCTCAACTGGATTATTGCAACAACAAAAGAATAATAAAAATGGCGCGCATTTTTCTTGGAGAAAATAACTGCTAGCGCCGACTTTTAGTCTTGTTACTGAACTAGATATTTTAAAATTTAATTAACTTTAATCTAATTTTTTTCTCACAATATAAAATCAATTTGCATTTTTAAATGAATAAATCGTATTAAACAGCGATAAATTTGATACGTACGTTCCCAAAATCCTTTGCGCTTTTGTTTTCCTTGTAGTTGGTACATCAAAATGGCTGCTCGTACATTTGGCGACCGACCAACCCCTTTCCAATTAGAAGAAAATGGGGAATATTATTACATTGGATCGGAGGTAAAAACATAAAATAAAATTCACTGGAAATGAAAACAACATAAATTTTTTTTTGACAATTTATTATCTCTGTTTTAGGTTGGAAATTACCTTCGTATGTTCAGAGGTTCGCTTTATAAAAAATATCCATCCTTATGGCGACGTTTAGTGACTGTAGAAGAAAGAAAAAGAATTTCACAAATGGGTAAACACAAAAACAAACAATAATAAAAGGATAAAGTGATGAATTGGTTAAATTTTCAGGTCTCGGACAACATTCGTTGGCAACAAACATCACTTTACTGAGGGCACTCGAAGTTGACGAAGTTTTCGAAGGAAACGACGATAAATACAAAGCGGTTTCGCTGCACACAGAACCACCGACGATCAGGGAAACGAAAAATAAAAGAAATCAAGCGTGGATTCCATCATTACCCAACAGTTCGCATCATTTAGATGCAGTTCCATGCTCGACACCGATCAATAGGAACAGAATAAGTACAAAGAAGATGAGAACATTTCCATTATGGTATTAAAATAATTTTTTCCTTAATAAAAATAAATATTAAAATGATTTTTAATTTAGTTTCGACGATACGGATCCAGCAGCCGTTCACGAAAATGCAGTTCAGCCTGAAATTCTCGTCCCAATTCGATTGGACATGGAAATCGATGGACAAAAATTAAGAGACACTTTCACGTGGAATAAAACCGGTTTATAATTTATTAAAATAATATTTTTAAATGTTTAATTTCAGTTTATTTTTAATAGAAACATTGATAACTCCCGAACAATTTGCTGAAATTCTATGTGATGATCTCGATTTAGCACCAGTTTCATTCGTTCCCGCAATTGCGCAGTCAATTCGAACTCAAATCGAAGCATTTCCAACTGATAATTTATTGGAGGAACAAATGGATCAACGTGTTATATTAAAAGTAAAATTTTTTTTTTAATTTTTATTTTTAAAAAAATAATTTTTTTTTTGGATTTTTTTAGTTGAATATTCACGTTGGAAACATATCATTAGTGGATCAATTCGAATGGGACATGTCCGAGAAAGAAAATAGTCCGGAGCAATTCGCATTGAAATTATGCTCCGAATTGGGCCTCGGTGGTGAATTTGTTACTGCAATTGCTTATAGTATACGTGGTCAGTTGAGTTGGCATCAACGGACTTACGCTTTTAGCGAATCTCCTTTACCGACTGTCGAAATTCCATTTCGGAATCAAGCCGAGGCTGATCAGTGGTGCCCGTTCCTCGAAACACTCACCGATGCCGAAATGGAGAAGAAAATACGTGATCAAGATCGAAATACTCGGTTTGTGTATTTTAAAATTATTTTATTTTGTAATTTTATTTATTTTTGTTTTTTAATGTAGTCGAATGCGACGTTTGGCGAATACGGCTCCGTCGTGGTAAAATGTAATTTTTTTTTTTTTATTTTAATTTTATGTCCACATTTGATCATTGTATTTTATTGTCATTTCACATTTAAATTAATTTTTTTTTCTTATTAAAAAAAATTTTAAATGGAAATTTATGCGAAATTAAATTTTTATTTCAACAACAACGGACAATTTACAAGAAAGAAATTAGAAATTTTTCTTTTTTTTAAAAAGCCACAAACAAATCGAATTCGAGTTCCATTCTCATAACGAATGTTGGACCTGCGCTGTCAATTCACTGTCAAATTCTTCTTCGCTGGTCTTAAATTACATTTTTAAAAGTTATTATTTTCAACAAAATCGATTTTAATATACCTGTGTGCTTGAAACAGTTGTGGGATTACTCGGACGAAATATAAAAACATCCCAAACACTCCCATCTTCAACTACGACGTTAAAGAAATTTCCATTTTCTGAAAATTTAAATTTTATTAATTTTATTTAAATTTATTATTTAATTTAACAACCATCGACCGTAGGTACGAGCCACATATTTCCATCATCAGTCGAAACGGGTGGAATTCCTGGCAAAGCTTTCATCAATTTCTTGACATGTTCGTTCATCCTCGTAGATGAATTTAATTCGTCTTCGTTCGATGTGGAATCGTCGTCAGGCTCAACTTCGTCTTCGGTTGAAGTCGAAGCGATTCCTTCGTCTTTTCCCGCAGGTAATCGTTCGTTTATAAAACTCACTGTGGTTTGAGTTTGTCTCGTGGCTCTACATTTAACTTGAAGCGATGCACCTTCGTTGAACCAACTGTCGATTTGTGCTGAAATTTTTAAAATTTAAATTTAAATTTTGGATGTAATAAAAAACCATTACCGAATGCTTCGTTGACATCATCACCCATTAAAATTTCTTTCTCGGATACTTGAATCTCTTTATCAACTGCAGTTACTTCTTTATTCCCCTGTAATCTCATCAATTCCTCATCGTTCGACTCCGATCGTTCGCTTGTATCAACTGAACGATCCAATTTATTTCTTAACCACATTCGCAATTGAGGATCACTTAAATCTTCGTCGAATAAATTATACATTTCGTCTTCTTCCGCCATTCCTCTGAATTTGAAAATATTTTTATTATTAATTTTGATTTTTTAAAAATTTCAACCTCGCAATGGTCGATGGATTTTTAAAATCATGACAATTGAATCCAGAACTGTCTTCATCGTCGTCTTCGATACTCGTACTTAACAATGACGGATAAAGGATATGATGGGAACAAGCTTCGCCACTCATATCCAATTCATCCATCGCTTCTGAGCTTATGTCTGAATAATCTTTTTTTTTTTTTTAAATTAAAATAAAATAAATATTAAGTAAATCGAAACCTCTGTCGGCAACTCTTCCCATGACTGGTGTCGATCTGTAATTGACATTTGCTTCGCAGTCATCTGCATGTGAATTAATTTCGTCGAGGACATCGACGCATTTCACTCCCGTCGTACCCACGTCGTCGCGCATCGCTTCTTGCCATTTCCACGTAATACCATCGCATTCCTCATCTTCCTCAAAGTCCGATAAAGCAACGTCGACCTGAAATTCTTCTTTCAAATTTGATGTTTCGATTTGAACATCGCCGCAACCCGAATCAATTTTTTTATCATCATCGGATGATGTTAATTTTTTCACTTCTTGTTTATGTACATCCAGTGATTGCGCTTGTTCGCAAGGTTTTGTCGAATTATCACCAATATAACTGGTTTCAACAGCTTCGAAGTTAACATTTACGTTATCTGTTTTGTCACCTATTGAAATTATTATTTTTTTTTTAGATTTAAATAAAATGGAATTAAAATTTTGATTTTACCGATGTAAATATCAGATGTTGTTAATTTAGTTGGCTTGATATCCATATCAAACAATTCTAAATACTTGAAATTAAAATCTTAAAATTTTTGTTGATTCTATTCCATTTATATAAAAATAAATAAGTGGCACGTTCCTTAGAATGATATTCACGCTTTGTGATAAACAAAAGATCATATAATTGTTGCATAAATTAATTTCGTTTCGTTTCGAGATTTATTAAAACCCCAAATATGGCTCGTTAACGAACTTTTTTGTATTAATTCATTCCCTGATCATTTTGTCTTTAAATTAAATTTAATAAGAAAAAATATAAACGAGAAAATGTTGTATATATGTTTTTTTTATATATAAATCAGACAAAAAAGAAATATCAATTAATGTAAATGAGGTAGTTATTTTTTATTCGCCCTCGCAACTTAAAAAAATGAGAAAAAATTAAATTAAAAATTAAAAATTTGAGAGCCAATAAAAAACAATTAATAGAAAAGTTATTTAATTCGATTCAATTAATTTTATGCTTGCTGTTATCTGTAGCAATATTTTTGTCAACACCATTTCACTGCTTATAAAGAATTATTTTTAAAAAATAAAAATAAAAGACTAGAAAAATTAATGGAAAAAACAAATCTTCATTTTTTTTCTTTTTAAATTATCACAATA
>JAQFZU010000277.1:0-34050 GCA_034696185.1 Henia vesuviana | reverse complement strand
CTTCAAGAATTGGTTGCGCTGAATTTGCGTTGAAGTTGGGCTGAAGTTGCGCCATTATACAGTAATTATTATTACTATTCAGAAAATTTCTATTATAACTAGTACTAGGTCCAAATTGTCTAAAATTACCTCTAAAATTCTGATAATTCCCTAGTTTATTCAAATCAGAATAAGAATAATCCATATTCTGTACATCTGTCACTAAATTTTCCACTGGTAAAGGGTTAATTACTCCAGAAAATGGCTTAGCTATTAATCTATTTCTGTGAAATGATTCATGTTTTAATTCATGTTTTGTTGGAAAACCAGATTTCCTTGTATAATATTGACACCAATGAAATTGACACCACCGGCGGGTGCCCCACCTGCGGGCATTGCACCGCAGGCATTGCAGACGTGGCAACTTGGTTTTATAAGAACCTTTTTCCATGTACTACACTTGTATATAACGTGTTCTATTTGATAGTTGTGTGCAGATTCCAAGTGACTCACCAATGATCTTTTCCTGGCGCTCAAGGTCTGACTTTGATAGAAAGATCCACAGTACATATGGCCGCCGCTGATGAAGTCACAATGACGAAGGTGGATCATAGTAACAATGTAATTTTATTTTGAATTACAAACAAAAATCATTTAAGAATATTTTTGTTCATTTTTTAAAAATCGCACAATTTGATCGGAGGGTGTCGTTGGTGTCGAAATTCCATCAAAGCAATTATTTCTCTTCCGATAGAGAACCTCCGTTCGTGGTGTTGTGAAAGGAAAATACAATCACGATTAATCCGTAACATGGAGTAATTCTTAAGCATTTGAAATAAAATTTAAATATGGGACCCAAGTTTGATCCTACGGAAATCAAAGTTGGTAAGTAATAATTTGTAGTTATAGCTTACAATGATCGATTAACGCAACTTCACGTTTTGCCCATCCAGGGCAAACGTTAGCAAATTTTAAAATTCATTTAATTAAAACTTTTAAATGTTATTTTAGTGTATCTTCGCGCTGTCGTTGGCTCCTAAAATTGGACCTTTGGGTTTTATAAGCGAAAAATTAACATTTAAAAAATTTAACAATTGAAAATTCGATAATAAAAATATTTATTTAATTTTAGTCGCTTAAAAAAGTCGGTGACGACATTGCAAAAGCAATCCAAGACTGGAAAGGACTGAAAATAACAGTTAATTATCAAAGCATTAAAGGAACCACCGAGGAATAGGAAAAAACAAAAAAATAGTAATTTTAATTATTAAATTCCAATTTAAAATTTTAAACTATTCTGTTTTTAAATAATTAATCTAGTTAAACAACGGCAACATTTTGTTATAACCATCGCCAAACAGATGAGGAGTCGTTCAATGGCAAGAAAATTGGAAGGAACCGTGAAAGAAATGTTAGGGACTTGTCAATCGGTTGGAAATACCGTCGATGGATGTGCACCACACGATTTACTCGACAAAATTAATAACAAAGAATTTTTATTTTTATTTATTTTTCTTTGATTTTTGTATAGGAATAAATATTTGGATGAATTAAATAAATAAATTCAAAAGAATTACTTTGTTTTTTTATTTCTTTACCTCGCATTTTAAAAATCGAACAGATAACAATAAAAGTGAAAAGAAAGAAAAAAAAAGTTGAGTAAAATCCATAAACCAATAAATAAATTCGTTTTTTCAAATGTTATTAAGAAATGTATAAAACAACAAAGTCGGTAACTCTCCTTACATCCGTTAGATGTCGCTAATACCGTTATTATTCTATAATATTAATACGAGATGTCCGTGGTCGTCGTGGTCATGAATACGATTGGTGGGGCGTCGATGACGTCATCACTCCACCGCCTATTGCATTTCCAAATCATCAACAGATGTCCTTGCTTCAGTTGGTGGATGGTGGCATAATTTCTGATCCCAACGACATCTGGTGGTGCGGATTATCGTTGCCATAGTCGTACGTACGTGATGTAAATAGAGTTAATGGTAAACATCTAATGCTGTTTTACTCTTTTCAGTCGAAATATCCAATATAAGGACGGTTTAAGGGCTCGTGTTTAACATTATAACGAGATAGATGCAAACAACTATCGCAGATACAGCTTTAACATCGGCTGAATTAGCGGCTGAAATCGGTGAACGGTTGGATAAGGTCAAATTAGTAATGAAAACATTTGTAATAAATTTACATTTGTAATGAATGATTTACTCGAGGTTTAGCCAAATACGTGATCGCCACTTGCCCTGATGTTAAAAACGAAGGGATTGTTTTGTAATAGTTACAGGTACATATTTTAATTTTTAATAATTTACAGTGGAGATGTTATTATTTAAGATTATCGAACCGCACGATAAAATTATGAATTAAGTTTTTTAATTAAATTGCAAACGATAATTAATTAATTTTATTTTACTATTTTCAGCTGCAAAACAAAATTCACTTAGACGCAAATGGATATTCGTGTTGAAAGCATTCCGAGCATGTAATTTTAAACCTTTCGTATGCGTTATGGAACAAATGTTGGCCGATCTCGTCAAATTCCTTAATCTTGAAGAAGGATAAAGTGATTGGTAAAAATATATAAAAATATATAATTTTTTATAATTTATTGATAATATATTTTGATAGTTGGCGATAAAAGCTGCCGACGATCAGGATGCTGACAGATTGGCCACAGCCGAAAAACAAAAATTTTTATTTATATAAATAATAATTTATGAATGGAAAATATGTGGTTTTGTTGGCGATTAAGGAATCCAGAAGCCGATGGTGACGATAAAATAAAAATGAAAATAAAAATTTGTTAAAAATGAAAATATTATTTTTACAGCGACGAACGTTTATACGATGGCGAGTACGATGTCGTCGAAACAGTCACGGCCGAAGGATTTAATTTCGTAGTGAGAAATCAATCTATGGCTTGCGGGTTTGGGTTAACCGTCGATTCCAGTCTGGCTTTTCTTTTGAATTGAGGATTTATTATTCGATTTAGATTTTTCTTATTTAATGTTTTAATCGAATTCTAATTCTAATCAAATATTTGATCGTGTTCTGTAATGTATTATCGATGGTTTATTGACAATGACGGTTTTGATGGTGTATTGAAAATGTTGATATTATTCGCTCAGAAAACGTTAACAAGCTCGAATATCCATTCGAGCTTGTTCGAAGGAAAAAGGGTTTTATTCGCTTTTGAAGAAGCAATTGGTAATTAATCAACTTCAAATTTGCACAATAAAAAAAAAAATAGAAAAAGAGGTCAATCCGATTGCAGGTTTCATGTGCGGTTCGAATGTACTTGACAAAGATGGAACGAACAAACAGCTGCGATGAAAATAGCAAAAATGTCATCTTATTTGGATTTAACTTTATTTGGGTTTAACTTTGACGCAACAACTAAACAAAATTTAACACGAGTAAATTTATTATCTCGATTTTTCAACTTGTTCGAAATTGGGAGTAAAAACAGTCATTGAGAAATTACATGGGAACCAATACGGTATTCTCGGGTTTATATACATTTTTGAAAATTATTGAAAAATGAATTTTTGCAGTCGAATGGAACAAACAAGCCACGAGTAACGAAACAACAAATTTATACAAATTTCTATAAATTTTATCTCGAAAACCGATCAAAACGATTACCAGATGACTAGAAATTGATCGAGTCATTTAAATATGATCTGAAAATGAAAAAAAAAAAAATTTTATCAGTAAATCTGTAATACGAAGCAAATTGAAGAAAAATGTTTTTCTGAAACACAAGTATACATTTATTCAATTTCATCGCATTGATTTTAAACCTTGCCGACGTGTAAATCGAGTCGGATGATCAAGTTCGCCTTTGCAAACACGTGTGTTGCAATGTCGAGAACCAACGAGACGGAACCGAAAATCAAATACACGGAATACTGCGCCAAACCGAATCAAAAGTAAAACACGATTACATTGTTAATTCCAATCGAAATAACTCGAAATACCGCAGTAACTGCAGTAACTGGGTGAGTCTAGACAAAACCGAGCGAAATGGTAACGAGTATAATCAAAGAGTTTATGCAAACAAATTAGTGGCACGAAATTAGAAATTTACAAATCCAGCCTAGTTCCTGTTTACGTTCCTCGATGCCAGAATTTAGGTTTTTACGGGCCATAGGCTCATATTAAAAGAAATATGGAGCTTAAAAATTAGTAAATTATTATAAAACTAGCTGTTTATTCGCAAAAACGCGGATTCAATACTTTATAATAATGTAATATAAATTAAATTTGCTCGTCGGTAGTCGACGGAACTGATTTTTCGGACACTGATTTCGCTAAATTTCAAATCAATTTAGTCTTTTCGCCACAAGATGGTGTCGCGTGCCCATTAAACGTGCCGGCATTAAATTTGGACTAGAAAAATATTTACGAGCATTTGAAGATGGAATTTTCGGGTAATAAAAAAAAACAATCGTAAATAACAATTAGTTTTGATAAACTTTTTTTATTTTGTTTATCGATTACGATTTAATTTCGGATGCCAATTTAATGCGAGGCTCGTTAAATTGCGCTTGCGTATACAAAGTCTCTTCGATTGTCGTTCTCTTATTCCATCGTTTAATTTGAATGCGGGGAAAATTCCTACGGATACAAAAGAGCAAAAATTATTTCGTAAATCATCGAGACAAAGAAACGATTCGAAACTCGATAATTGACAATCGCAACATTCCATCGTTCTCTGTTGAAAGAAAATTCGAATCGAAACTGCGTCTCTTAATTCGATTTACGACAAATTTTTTTTTTTTTTTATTTTATTTTTCGAAAATCGTTCGTGCCCAGTTTCGTGTTGGTTACCGCCTTTCTTCGCGCTCATTGGCCCGTTTTAGTGGCTGAGGCGGAGTTACCGGTCACGTTCGAAATGGCAAAGTGGCAGATTTCAACTTTTTACTCGTTAAATAAATCCGTTAGATAAGTCTCGGATATTTTTTTTCTTTTTTTTTTAAAAAGATAAGAATGTGGTTGGGTTTAATTAAGTGGATGAAAACTGTGGGAAAAACGAATTTTTTCCAATACCTAAAATTAAAAAAAATAATAAATTCGAAGCCTAAAAGATTTTTTAAGATTTTTTTACACAAATGTTCGTTCGAAATTGAATTAAAGTTTGGGAAAAAATATTTTTAAAATAAAAAACGAGGTCGCGTTCCGATCCCGTTCGGCGCGTAACCATGGCAACGTATCGCGGATACGAGCTCAACATTCCCCCGTTTCCAGCTTTTTCCCTCGCCTGACTGACAGCCGCTGCACCCGGGGCCGCAGCCACGTTTTACGTCTAATTACTGGCGCCACGGAGCCGCCTGGCTGTCGCGTGCGCGCCATCCCCGGGGCCCAACATCTTCGCACTCCCACCTACGACATTTGCACCAAAAACGAGTAAAATCGAAAAACGTTTAAAAACATTTTTTTTTACCTCCGAAAAGTGCGCTTCCCCGCCACGTGCGATGGACATTCCGTTTAAAATATTCTTTTCCCCGAAAAACGGACGATGGAAATTGCGAGTTGTTGCGCGTTGTTTAGCGTTCGGTCGCAAAAGGGCAACTGAATCGACGCCGGCCCCGAAAGAAAATGGCTACGACCGCTAGTTACACTAATGATAATAATTTGGAAGAGAAAATAAGCAATTATTACTATCGATCGACGTTGCGCTTCGGCCTCGAATTTGAGATGCCGAGTTTTGCTCCGACAGCCAATTACACTCTTGCGCACATTATTAAACTCGGATGCAAAAATAAGAAACGAGTAGAGTACGACTCGTTTGTTTTTTAAAACTGATTTACGACTCGGTTTTATACTAATGGAATTCGGCGCAACGGAAACGATGGGAACGAAATCGGCAAAAAGGAATGTTACCGAGAGATCGTGAGAAAAACGATTTTTCTCGCCCAATAATAACCAAATTCATTCTTCTTTTCTACCCATCGATAAACAAAATGCCTGACAATATTTTCTAACCAACACAAAGATGTAGGAAACCTTTGCGTAGAAAAGCTTCCGAGGGATCTCGTACGAATTCATACGATTCTCGTATTGCATTTTGCGAATAAAAATTTTTTTTTTCATCGATTCGAACGTGAATGGATGCCTAAGAGAGAATATTTTTTAAAAAAAAATCCACGGACGATGCGAAACGTTTCATTAAGACGACTGCTTTTCTTTCTATGTAATTTGGCGAGAAGACAATTACGGATTAGCAACATAATGGTCTCAATTTGCAAGCTCACATGTGGGACTTAAATTATACGCTTGCGATGGCTGGCGACGCATTGATTATGACGTACGCAGTCGCTCGCCGTAACTCTGTCCACGACGAACGTTCGGTTCTGGCCATTCGACCGCGCGCCGTTCGCACGTACGGGACCGCCAACGATCGACGGTTGCGGCGACCACGCGAGACCACGCGAGGTAAGCGAAACTACGGCTTCGTGTCGTTCGCCATTTGCGTATTGGACGTGTTGTGCGACGCCATTTTTCAGCTTTATTTGTCGCGTTGTAATTTGTTAGTGTTTAAAGCTCGATCATTAATTGGATATGTATTTGCATTTGCGAATTTGGATTTATTCTGGGATTTCGATTTCAATTGTTTTTATTTGGCTAATTTTATTTTATTTTTTTATTTTTTATTTTTTTTATTTTTTATTTTCGAGTTGAATCGTTCCCTCGTTGATTACAGCCAGTATTGAAGGATTCCTCACTAGTAATTTCAACCCAGGTCTCACAACTGTTATTAGTTCGGGGGAAAAATTCTGGGACAGCGGCTCTTTCTTCTCTTTTTTTTCTTAAAAAAAAAAGGAAAAAATTTCCTCTCCCCAACTTTTACCTACAACACTAGAAAAAAACGAAAAAAATGGAAAAAATCGTCAGTTAAAAAAAATTTTGGTTTGGAATTTAAAACGATAAAAATCAAAAAATGTAATTTTAATATTTGTGGTTAAAGTCGATTCATTGTTTCGTTAAATTTCTTCGTAAATCGATTGCAGATAAAATAATTGGAATTTAATTTCCAATTTGATTTATTCGCATCGACCACTATCGGGACGTACGATCTGAAAACCCCAACGTCGACATCTCAATTTTTGAATTCGCATTGCAACTAAGACAGTCTTCGAGAAGCAATGCATCTCGAAGATCTTATGAATCTCGAACGATAAAATCGGCACCGGTCGGAAAAGTCGGAAAAACGAGACGAGATGAGATTTTGGTCGGTGACATCGAGGCTGGTGCCCAGGGCCGTATCGCGATGGCTGATTATGAGCTTCAACCCCGTTTTTGATGTATGGCGCACGAAATTACAGTCCTCGGTGCGCGGCCCGAGGGCCACACGTACGAGTTTAGAGGGTGCGCCATGTCGCGTCGAATGCAAACGCAAACACAAAATGCCATTAACGAAACTCGGTGCCCCCACGGGCAACATAAATCGGACGGGACCCGGCCCCGTGACTCTGATGAGAGGGTCGGTGCGAGACGCGTGCTTGTTGCACGGTATTTAAAGTTCCACGAACCCGTAACGCGATGGATGGGGCGCCCGAATGTCGTGTTGGCAAACATCTCTCGGATTCTTTTTAACCCGTTTTCGACTCGAATTCAGTCGAATCGGTTGGTGAAAGGAGCCGTGACCGTGGAGGGGCCTCGCTCCCCCGCCGCGTGGGTCCGTCCTCCTCGCAGCACGCGGCGCGAGCCTCTTCACTGCGGGGTGTCCCCTGCACACCGATACACGCACGAGGTGTCGACCGACTAATTGATTATTAGCTAATAGTGATTGATGATGCTCGAAATGTTTGTATTTGCGAAATAAAGAAAGGAATAAAAGGAAGGAAGAAAAACGGATGGAAAAAGAACATTTTCTTCCGCAATTTCGTCCGCAAATCGCAGGAAGAGGATGCGATCGATCGCATGGCTGCTTCTTCTTTCGAGCGCCGACGACTGCAAATTCGATTTCGAACATTAGATTTGGAAGATTGCGACGAAAAACGGACGATCGGAGGCCAAGGGTCGGGCGTGGCCGGACTCGTGTCTCGTGTCCAGTGCCGCACCCGAAGCTGTCGCCGTGGCAACGTCGATCTCGAGGGAACGAGACTCGGAGCGCATAAATCGGGAAGATGATGGAGTGTTGCGCGCATATTTCATGCGTATCTGACAGGGGCCGGGGCCTGGGAAACGCGGGCGGCCACGTCTAATGACAGGGGCGAACGAAGGCACAGCGAATGGGCTCCGGTTGGGAGGGGCTGGCGAGCAGCCAATGACCGAACACCGATAGCCCGAGTGCGATTAATTGCTCGTGAACGCAGTATAATTGCGTCGACTATCGGAAAAATTCGTTTTCCGAGTGCGGGCATGTGTAAATCATCGCATCCGTCATTGACCCCGAGTGTAGGGGTCACGTCTTTCGCTCCGTTCGGCCCAACAAACGATCGGTTCGAAAAGAAAAAAAAATCAAATGCGATTTGTTGAGCGTAAAATATAAATATTATTTATTTATTTGATTTACTTAAACAGATATCACTTTTTTCCGCTATTATTTCGTCCTATTAAACTCTCATTTACAATTGTGCAAACATCTGTTTTATTTTACTATTTTTACTTCCCCAAACAAATGTTTAAACGATAACAATAAGAAATATACTCTCGTTCGGGCTCGTTAATAAATCATGGCTTTAATTGCGAATTAATCGTTTTTAACGAACTAACCTCCTTATTTGCTATACATTCCGACATAACTTTTAAATAGCCAAATTATTCGTTTTAAAAGAAATTATGTTTCGATGTTATCGCATCGTATGACGAGATGTAGAGGAAACCAAGAAAAAAACAGATTTTTTTACAGCTGTTTAAACTTAATATTCTTAAATCGAAAATCTTTTTATATAAATTTTTTTTTAAAAAAAAAATTGAGGATGAAAAGATTTCCGTTGTATTTTTCGATGAAAAAGACACAAAAGTTGGAAATAAAAATACATTTTATGCGTTTCCTTTTATTTGAAAAATATTATTCTGTTTACGCAGACGCATATAATTTTACATTTAATTTCTTGACGTTTGAAACATTTATTTATATTACTAAAACGCATTCGTTGACGACTAAATTTCACCCGTTTTTATTTATTTATAATAATAAAAATCAAAATTGCTACGATTACGTTTGATTACGCTTAATCCCAATTAACTAGGACAAAAACAGAGCTTTATAAATAAGTTATTTATATTTATATGACTAAAAATTTACATAAATTTGGTAAATCTCTCATTTTTCCATTTTTTTAAATTTCCTTTTCATTTTTGCCACCAGTCGGTCCCTCCGAGGGGAAAAACAGAGAAAAATAGGAATAATCGTTGTTTTCCCATATACATTCAATTGAAATGTTTATTTAAAAGAGATCTCGCAGCAGCGTGGAAAAGTGTAAAAAGGGAAAGCGAAAACCAAGGGCCAATAAGTTATCGGGAGTAATCGATCGATGAGTCTCGAGTTGTTGTCGTGCCGTGCCGATTGAAGCGTGCGGTTGCGTGCCATTTTACTTTTAAACGGGTGCATTGTAGTTGAGATAATAACGGGGTTCGTAGACTGAGCACAAGCCTTTCACCAAACTCGCTCATTCCGTAAGACTCGTTACTTTTCCCTTCCCCCACCCCAGAATAAAATACCGTTCGATTCGATGCCTCGATTCGTTTACTAATAAATTTTTTTTTTAAATTATTTTTAGGTCGAAACGAGTGCGAAATCGTGTCATCATCACCAGTCGCCACCTGGTGTCGGTTTGTTCGGTGGGCGGATGTGACCCTGGGATTCCGAGTCTGTGGCACCGATGGTCACGGCTGAGCGAAAACCTCGCCACTTTGTATGCCGGCAGGAAGCGGAGGCAGGGCCGACGAAAAATCCAAGGTTGACGGTCCCACATTCAAGTACATTCGATGTTTTTTTAAACGAAAAAAATTGTAAAAATAATCTTTAAAAAAAATATTTTTATCAAAATTGTGTCAAATAAAAAAAAAATTATTTTTTTGTCAAACACGAAAAAGAGAAATTCGGTGTAAAGCGCTGCCGTCTCCGGCCTACATCTTCGCACGACGTAATGACGCGCAACGTTCTACTCGAGATGCGTCATCTCCGTTGTTATTTTTTTTTGGCATTTGCGCATGGATGAGGACCGGAAGTCGGTTCGAGCCGCGGGTACAGGTGCTAATCCATCAGCGACGCCTTTCGGTTTCTTTTGTGATGCGTACAATGCGTTCGGTAGCACCTCCAACAGATGCGTCGCAACGATTTTTCCATAAATCATTTCTCGCTTTAATAAACATGGAATTTTAAGCTCAAAAATTTAATTAAAAAAGTTTTTTCCTTCTTTCGTTTTATTTTTTTTTTTTACACGAGAAATAAATCGCTTTTTTTGTTGCTTCCCACGAGTGGCCAACATCTTGGGCAGGTGCGTTCTACGACCAAACCTCCGCATCATGGCAGCTGCACGCGTCTGCGCACAGAACAAAACTCCACGTCGTCCCGGTTACCGTCTGCAACCGACATCTGCCTCGAAATGGGAAAAAAATGTATGCGTTTCCATGGAAACGAGCGTTCGAAGGCCACACCCACTCGAAAAATTGGAGAAAAAAAAAATTGTCGATGTTCAAACGTGGAACTTTAGCAACTCGTTAATTATATATAATTAATAGACGCAGGTAGCCATTTGCAATCATATATGACTTCCGGTGTTACTCTTCGTCACGATGACGCAACCCGAATGCGAGATTTTTTTATATAATTATTATTTTTTTTAAAAAATATTTATTTATTATTATTTTTTTTTAAAAAACTAAAGTTCGTTTTATCCTCATTCCGTCGTATCGCAACTTCCTTCTGCAAACCACCATTTTCCTCCTTTTATTTCGTTTCTTTTAAATTTATATTTTAAAACAATAATTTTATAGCGTAAATCCACGCAGTCGATGCAGGAGTGGGAGTTGTTTAGAAAAACGGCCTCGATCGGGTTAATGGTCTGGACGAAGAAGTCCCGAGGACAATTTTTTGGAGGCCGGATGTGAGGCAGCGACGCCCGCATCCTCCATTGTCCACCGGCGCGCACTCCTCGCGCTCTGCGTGACGGCCTTCCACGCTCCATTCACACGGCCCGGCTGCTGTTTCCGGCGCCCGCGCGGGAAAAAAAGTAAAAAAAAAAAAAAGATGATGCGAAAAACAATGGACTCCACTCAACATCCTCGAGGCGTTCAAGGACGGGATGACGGCACCACCTTTCAGTCGTTTTCAAAACAGCACTCGAACCAAAAGTCGTCGTTTTCGAGTCCTCCGCAGCCAAAAGCCAAAGAAATCGGGGGAATGAACCGACGACCCTCACTGACCACGGGCCACGCATGGCAAACCACGCGCACCCAACTAGCAACACAAAACCCCCCCTACCTTCGACTAGTTTTTTTTATCCAACTTAGGGAATCGCTGCGAATAGAAGAAGAACGGATAACGATGAGAAAAAGAAAAAAAATATTTTTTAAATTTATTTTTTTCCATTTTACTTTCGATGACCGAAAGTCCAATTAGCGACGCGTTTTCGGTTACGGCAAGGGTTGTGTTTCTGGGCTAATTAGCCCTTGAAATTGTAGACTTTCGGCATTGAGCGATGATCCGATTAATACAAAACGAGAATCGTAAAGACGTAAAGACGTGCGCGAAATTGTATTTGTTGCGATTCGTGGGAAGGAACGATTTCGTAACACTCGAAAGGAAATGTGAAAAATAAGGAAAAAAAAAACTTTTATTCTTTTATTTAAACGCGTGAGATTACGAAATTGTTTTTCGCTTAATCTTCGTATTTTTTTTAATGCGGATTAAATAAGACGACGATAATTCGTACGAATCGTCGTTTACGAAAATCGTTCGGTTGTGACTAAGAGTCGATGGGAGAATAAAAGGGGAAAAGAATTGACTTTGGAGTGCAGTAGTAAATTAATAGGAAATTTAGTAGATAAATGGACATATGGTCGTCACTCGATCCGGACACGTGTCGAGAGGGCGCGCGCGATGCGGCCGGTGATAAACCTCGACGCCCCGATGCTAATGGCCAACCTCGTGGGAGATTCGCTCACCCCCATTCGGTCATCGTTAGACCTTCGAGTGTGGGTTCCGATCTTAATTAGAAAATAAGCGGGACGTTATTAAGTGGCTGACAGCGGGTTCGAGATTAACGACATACAATATGGCTCCCTTTTGTGCCTTCGTAATTGATTTAAAACCGACTTGGACATTTTTTTTTCTTGTCCTTTATGCCCAAAGTCCTTTTAAGTGCTGGATGAGTTGCAGTTTTACGAGTCTCGGCTTCCGGTGACGAGGGGAAAAGCGCTTATCTTTCAATTTTTTTTTCAAACTTCTAATTTGTCGAATGGTAATGACAAATAGTGGGAAAATTAATAATAAATTAGAATTTTATAGAGAAATAAAAAAATTTTTTTTTAAAAATATTTAATCCACGAATTGCCGGCAGGGATCGACCTGGCGCACTTCCGCCATGGCCAGCGGGAGACGAGTGCGAGGAAATCGGTCGAGTGCGCATGCCCTCGGCTCTCGTGTGGGAACTGCAATTGGAAATGGACCTTGCAAAACAAGAGACGAAAGTTGTCCAGGCGGAAAACGACCATTACCGGAAGCGGGGTCGGGGGTTGGGGGTGTTGTAAATGAAGTAATTGTTACTTCGTTTATATTAAAGTTCGAGAGAAGAGGTGTTTTACGAGTGCAATTATCAATTACCTAATCACTTTTCCAATAAATCTTGTTCGACTAAAAATATACAAATTAAATACAAAAGATTGAAAAGAAAAAAAGAAAGAAAAAATCCGAATGCAAACAACATTCCAAGACGGATTTACGAAACATAAAAAAAGTAGTCAAAACAAACAATTTACGTCTAAATAACTAAACAATTTTTTCTATGGTGTAAAACGATGCAGTTTGATGCGGAGAACTCGATTCGAGTATCAAAAGTAAATATTAATCGCTAGTTTTCGAGTTACAATCGTAAAATTTTCTCAAAGGACTTTGAGGAAAAAAAAAATAAATAAAAAAGAGAGAAAATGGCACGCATCCTCCATCATCCTCCATCGACATTTGTAAAACTTCCTCGTTTTGTTCTCGCTCTAAGCTTCAAAGACACTAAATTATAGAGAACCGTATTGGAATTATTCATCTATTTTCGTATTTCTTTTTTCCTCTTCACATTTAACCGTGTCGTACATGTCAAAACACGTTTTACGACCGATTTATTTATTTACGATTTTTTTTTTTCTGTAAAAAAATCGTCTTTCGTAAGTATCGAATCGTACGGTTGCGACATTGTACAGTCCACGTGCCGACCGTACGCGACCATGACCCTTTGAAAAGAGGCATTACTGCGCATGACTGATGTTTCCGCGCGTGCAGCTCGGAAACAATGCACTAATGTACACTTCGTCACGTGTTCGGGGCGTTCGGGGCCACATTTTTCACTCGAAATAAACCCCCCCTCGAATGGCGCGTGGCGTGCATCGACTGCGCAAATATGCAAATGCCCAATGACGTCACGGATCGGGTTAGAGGTCGTACTGTCAGTCGAAAACTTGTCCATCAAAGCGTGTGCAAAACCTCGCCCTGTCGGTGCTTTGGCTGACAACATAATTGCCACCTGCGAACATCGCCCGTTTTATCGAGAAAAGAAGGGAGAAAAAAACGTTAAAAAAACAGCTGCTTTCGTGTGTCCAGTTAAAATTAATAAAAAAAAAAAATAGGACAACGTTCGATATTTATTTATTTATTTATTTTAAAGAGAATAAAGTCGTAAATATTTACATTTTTTAAGATTAATAATTTGGGGATCGATTCGCGACATTGGTATCGACTCCACGATTCAATCGACGATAATTCGGTGCTGTGAAAAGGAGAAAAATCGATGATTAAGTAACGAAAGGTAAGGATTGTGTTTACTTACCCCGTTCGAGAAACGATGGCGCCTCGGGGTCGGCGGTCGTGGTCCGGGAGCCCGAGTTGGGGGGCGGGTGAAGGGCGAATACGTGGGCGTGGGGGACGGCAGTGACACAGAGCGGCAACAAAAGTGACCGCCGGCCCCTGCGGAGTGGCGCTGCCATCCCATCAGGGCTGGAGTGGCGAGCAACAAGTGTTTATTAGCGCCCACAGTCGGCGCCGTTCTGGCGGAGAACCGAGCGCCGTGCCCTGGGCGAAGCTTCCTGCCAACACACCCCCCCTCTATCCAAAGCCCCAGTCGGCCAAAAAGAAAGCAAAAATTCTCGCGGTTTTTTTTTTTTTTTCGAATTGCCCTTTGCTCACAGCGCCCGATCGAACCGGTTGGATCGGTTCGGTTTTCGTATTTTAATAATAATTTTTTCGAATAAATTGTTTAATTAAAGTAATTCTCGCGAGGAAGATGAACGTGTGACGTCATCGAGGCGCGTAATGCCGATCGCTTAAAATACTCGTTTGCGAATTAAGGAACGAAAAAATTAATATTAAATTTTTTGAGAAGATAAAATGAAAAGTGGCGTAAAGCATCTGTTGTATTTTGTGTTGGCGACTCCGCCCACGCACTCGGACGCGACTGTTGCACACGTCATTGACCATTGCGACGAGCCAATGGGAATGGCGGGAAACGGGGTCAATTGTCAGTGAACTTTGACCCGCAGTGTCTTGTGTGGAAGCATCCCGGATGCAACCGTAATTATTCAATTGACATTAATTTAATATGTTTTATAAAGATGACGTATTCGCTTTCAGAAAATATTTCTTTAAAAAATTAAAATTCAGAATTTTATTTTAATAAATTTTTTTTTTTTTTTTTTTAACCGCAGATCTAAACCCACGCGAGTCGAATTTGACCCCGACGAACTTTGCGCATGTGCGGAAATTTGAAAAGAGTTCGCGTCCCTGATGTTCGTGTTTATCGTTTGACGCGTTTCATCGACGGTGAATGACGTGTGGCCGCCCCGCTGCAAGGGCCTTGGCGCCGACGGCTCCGCGGGCAACGGCGCTTTCGCACGCACACGCGTTGTCCACCTGCATTTTTGCACGCTTTTCTACTTTTAAACCATAAATTTCTTGAGATTCAACTTTTATTCTCGTTTCTCGTCTTTAAAAGTCCTAAAACTAGAATTTACGCGACAATCCCCATTAAAAATCGCAAACGCAAATCTTATCGATCGTCGATATTGTCACGATCGATAGCGAAATATACGCCTCGGCTTAACTTACGGTGTGTTTACAACCGTTATTTATCGATATCGGTAATATTTTTGACATATTTGACGTAAATAGTTGTAAATTCTATTTTGTAAAAAATATTAATTAAAATTTCACCGTCGATATCACGAATTTACGTTATAAAATCATTGAAAAAGCAGAAAAAGGAAATTCGCAATCATTTTATTTACGTAAATTGTGCAAAATTGGTGCGTCGCAAAGTTATTCGCGAATCGCACGACTCGAGCGGCGGTTTATCGCGTGCTTTGCGTGCGGTTTGGATCGAGAGGAGGAAGGGATGAGTTCCCCCGTACGACTCGATAGCGGCTCGGTTCGGTTTTATGGGGCCACCCGGCGAGTCGATAAACCGTCTAAAGTGATGCCTAACTTTCGACGTTTTTATTTATTTCAAAATATGGAAATGCGGTTTCGCAAAAATCGGGGAGGAGAAAATTTCGTCTTCGCGTGTCTCGTAGTGTTGTCGTCACCGACTGACATTTCCTGGATGTTGACATGACCACAAAATAATAATAATAAAAAAAAAATTGAATAAAAAAATAAAATTGATTTCGAAATTGTTTTTTTTCTTTCGTGCCGATACGTGCTATTGGGAAACGGAAAAAACAGAGGAAACGAAAAATCTCGTTTTGGACGAGACGTTTAAACGCGCAAATTCCATTTACGATATCAATCCAGAAGTCTTAAAACTAACATTTACACAAAAACTTGCGAGTGTTTACAAAACGAAAACGGCCATTCGAAGCTGTGGATTTAACGTACAAAGAGTGGAGCCGACAGAAGCGGGTCTTAGACCGGGGCGTCGGATGAGAGGAGCGCGATTTGTCACGGCGGCTGATTCTCAATGCTAATTCGGATTAGGGCTTACCACTTGATTACATTTCGTCCGGCAGCGGTCGACTCATCGGATCAGTCGAACAAACAATGTACATCTCCCCTCGAATGCCAAAACTCGAATCAAACCACAATTCGAGTTTTATTTATAATTTTTAAAAAAATGCAAAACAGAATCATCACTTGACCCCGAACGACACGTTAATCGTAATGTAATCGCTCGAAAGCGATACCGGATCGCCAGATTTTGTGAGCGGGTGTGGGAAAAGCGATTTTCCCATTAAACGAGTAAAAGCAATGCGTGATGCGCCACGTCGAAGCGGGGGTGGACACGAGTTGCCCATCCTTAGCATCACCCTCGTCCCCCGAACCTTCTCCCTCTCTCTTTCTCCTTTGTACGCATTGAGACGTAGGAATCTGCATAATAATGGCTAGCATTGCTAGCGGAACAGTACAATGAGCACGTGTCATCCCCGTGAGCAGCACGGCTCGTCACGACTGTTGTACGGACCCTCGAAATGTTGGACGGGGACTACGAAGGGTCGATGCTATTGTGTTTGGTAATCAGAGACGGGAGAGTTCATTCGTCCCATTGCACCCTCGACCACTGATTTCAACGAATTTGCACCAAATATCCACTTACCCGTGTGTGACGAGTTTACGAGTCGATTCCACTTTTTTTGAATTTAGTGTTGCTAGATTAAGTCGTGTCGAGGGTACTCGAGTTTCGAGTGACGGTTCCACGTCTTCGTTCGAGCGTAGAAGAATTTTTTTTAAAAATTTATCAATTTCTCTAAAATTCTGATAGGATTTTGCTCGGCAATTGCGAACGAAGATGCGATTGGACTACCTTTTGTCGACTTATTTTTCTCGCGGTTTTCCAAGAGGGGAAAAGATTTTCAATGCTTTTCACTATTCTTTTGTTGCTTATTTCCCACACGAAATAAATAAATAAACAAATTGTTCTTTTGCACATTTTTGATCACATTTATTTGACATCTGATTACACAGCAGCTGAAAAGTTCTGTTTTGTTTTTTTCTCTTCCACTTTGTGTACAAAATATGGACTTTTTTTGTTCAAAAATTTGGTTGGGTGAGGAAATTTTTATAATAATAATAATAATAATAATAATAAATAGAAATTTGCAGAAAATCGACGGATTTTTCTTGTTCATTCATACTTGAAAGGATAAAACGAATTAAAAAGGGTTTTCTTTGTTTTTTTTTATGGAAAATTAAAATCTACAACACGATTGAAATTTGCTAAAAGTCCAAAATATAACATTTGATTTCGTTTATTTTTTTTTTTATTTTTTTTTTTGTTTAAAAGTTTTATTTTTAAAATTTTTTTTCTTTTTCTTTTCTAAGTTTTTTTTCTATACGACACGTAATCGGCCGCTAAGCTCATGATGGGAACTCGTCAAAAATCAAACAAAAAATTACAAGAAAAAAACAGAAAATTACATTAAAAAAAAATAATTTACAAAAATTATAATTTTCTCAAAAACCAAATAAAATAAAAAATTTTTAAGTGGAATTTTAGTGGAAAAAAAAATTACAAAAAAATTTTACAATTTATTTTAATTCTTTTCGTAAATTCGAAAATATTTTTCACGCTTAAATTCCACCATTTGATTTATCAAAGACAAAGGTTTTTTTTTCAAATTCGAGTTTTAAACGTTTTTAATTTAATTTCTATTATTTCTAGTTACTTTCGATCCATTTCGAGTTAAATTAATTGACATTTTATAGCTTCGAATTGCAGCAGCTGTGAAATTAGCCACTTGTTTTTATCCATTAAAATTTTTTTTTTAAATTTAAAAAAAAAACAAAAAAATTATAAATAAAAACGCAAAAACACGAGACAAAAACCCAAAAGAAAGAAAAGAGAAAAATTCGATGTCCCCATAATATTATCTTATATATATATATATATATTTATATGTATATATATATGTATAGACAGTGGTTGGGCATTGGGTAAAAAAGTGAAAGGGGATTTGCAGGGATCCTAACCCTACAAAATCAAAAAGAAAAACTAACCTGAGTAAAATACACTCCTGTATCCACTGCACCTGCCCACTGTCCATAGGAAGATGATGATGAAAATGGACTCATAATATTGCACCCCCCCGTGAGGCTGGGGCGCTCCTGTCGCCATCTGGTAAGCCTCTCTTGCCAGGGTTCTTTGGAACTGCTTGGGACGGTTTACCTCCCTCCGAAAAGTTTTAAAAATTTTTTCTCGATCAAAAAAAAAAATTTTTATTTTTTTTTTTTGGAAAAAAAAATTTTCACTGAACACAATTATGTCAACAGTTGCTGACTTATGGCGCTCGGGTCCGTTTGATGGTACCACGACGAGTACTGCGGGATGTAATTGGTGGCCGCTTTGCCCATGTCCCACGGTGACGTCGACACTGGCGGACTCATGGGCGGTGGTTGCGGACTCACTGCCGCACCGCTGCTAGAGCTGGCCGGTGGAAGGTAAGTGCCGGGTGCCGGGGTCACCGGACTGTGTGTTTGAGACGGCTGCGGAGGCGTTTGCGGGCCGCCGACCGACGACGGGAGACCGTTGTTGGCGCCGCTCTGTTGGCCCGGGGACGTCGTTTGCGCCTGTTGCGCTTTCATCAGTTTTTTGTATTTTGAACGTCTGTTTTGGAACCAGATCTTCACCTTTAAAACGAATAAATATCGTTAATATAACTTAATAAAAAAATTTAAAAAAATTTTCTATTAAATGAAAATTCGAATTTTGAGGTGTTGAACATTTCGCATTTGATCGTTGACTTATTATTTATTAATGGTAAAAATAATGTTTTTTTTATATTTCTAGACACATGTGGTGTTCGATACGTTTGGACGGTAGCTGCACATTTAATTGCTTTGTTAAAAACCGATATTTGTTGAAATTTGTATTATTTTTTTAAACAGAAATTTATTCAAGAAATTTTCAATTAAAATTTATTTTTATATTTAATTGTAATTTATTGGCTGCAAGAAAAAGAGGTAATAAAGACCACCCACTAAAACCCCTTGATTAATTTTTAATTCGACGAGAAAATGCAAAATTTATCGAATTCCCTCAGTCGTTTGAAACGAATTAATTTTTATTTTACGAAACGAGGGCAGACGTTTCTTATGAAATTGCTGTTTTTATACGCATAAACTTTGTATAGCCTACTTTATAAAGACCTCGTTTTCGATTGAAATATCGCAAATCGCAGTCGCAAAACGTATGTGTCGGTCGAATGCATCAACTTTTGTTTTAAGATCTCTTTTTTGATGCTTTTTCAACACTCGAATTGCCTCGGGCTTGGGCTCACGCGATGTTGAGTCAAGAAAAATATGCACAGCCCACAGGCTGCACGAAATGCAGCAAATAAATTGCCTTCCTTTTAAAAAAAAAAATTTGCAAACCAGAAAAAATAAATTGAAAAATATAAAATAAAATAAAAAAAAAAATCATAAAAATAAACTTTTTATCGACACGATTTGTCGATAAAAACGTTCAAAATTTCACACTTTGGGGCTTTTTTCGTACTCGAATTGCACACTCGAGCTTAGATTTCGTTTCGGCCATTTTACGAATGACATTTTAGAAATGTTGAAATTTATTTAGATATTAATAAAGTAAACCATCGACTTGTATTAAAAAAAATTTTTTTCATGCATTTTTAACGCATCGGTGCGACGATCGATGCAAAAGCCACTAAAACGAAGCGAAAAGTTAATGGAAAAAGCCAAAGAAAATACCTCGACTTTCTTATTTCACAGGTAGGTTGGCAGTCGCAATTAACTCTTTATTACCAAACGTATAATTTCGTTAATGACTCTTTTATGCGGTTATTCAATGCCGACCTCAACTCGCCACTCGATTCGTATCGCGAGCAACGATTTATCGAGCAAATCGAAATGCTAAACTCGAGCAAAATAAATAAAAAGAATAGAAAATGTCGTGATGGCTCGAGTGGCCGTTTCGAACGACGATCATTAATAATTCATGGCCACCATCCTGCGGTCGCTCGTACACGAGGCCGGTGTCGTGATCAATCGTGCACCGGCAGCCACCAAATTGATTGCCGATACGTGCGAATACGTGCGAAATAAGTCGACTGTCATAAACGGTTCAAACTGTGTTTGTGACGAACGGATTAAGAGACGTTAATCTCGTCATTATTCGAAAACTGTTTTTATTATTATTATTATTTAATAAGAGTGTAATCAAGATGGAATAATCAAGATGGAAATCGGCTCTTTTTATGCTGTCAAAGTCGAGTCGGAGGGGATTTTTTAACCAATGATGATAGGGGCTCTGTGTTTAGACTCGATTCCCGCTGTGAAAACGACGAGTCGACTTAAACGTGTTATTATTTCGTGCTTTAACTGGGAATTGAGTTACGAATTTGAAATTGGAGATGCGACCTTTGACTTGTGTGGTCTTTTTAACTTTTGTCAAATGTTTCGAAATCGACTTTAAACAGTGTCAAGAACGGAATGTAAATCCGAATAAAATTATAAAATTATCGATACAGATAAAAAAATGCATTTGGCAATACACCAAACTGCGTAACACGGGCCGAAAAGTGTGAAAAATACGACAAACAAACGAGGAAATCAAAAACAAATGGACGGATTATGTAATTTCGATTAGAAAAATTAAAAATATTTTTCGTTAATTTTCACGCCGTTCACAATTTATTAAATTTAATTTCCAATTAATCTCAGTAATTTTTAATTTACTTTTTTTTAAAGTATTTTTTCAGTATATTTTTGCGCAAAACAGGAAAAATAGACGAAATCGATCGAGTCTATTTTCAATTGAAAGGGTGATCGAGGTTATTGGCGTAAACAAGTGACTAACAATGAGAGTAGATTTATTGCGCCTAAATTTATTTAAAAAGATATTTTACGAATTATGATATTTTAAAACGAGGAAAATAAGAATTTTAGTGTTAAAGATTATTATTACTAATGTCAATCGAATATATAAAAAGACTAATTGACTAAAGACCGGATTGCACCCCGTGTTAGATAAATCACGAGATAGCTCTTGTACGTCGTGATAAATGATCGCGAGTGGAATAAATCGAAGTGTAATTAGGTCGTTTTTTTCATCCCGCGGGAAAGCGAGAAAAAAAAAATGTGTAAAACGGCCGATTAATTCGAGTTAAAAGACAAACGTAACGTATCGTCTGACGCGATCGAGCGTTAAGTCAATGGGGTCGAGGTTGACGGCGCGCGCGCCCCTTCGGCCCCGTGGTGCTCGGGCAGTCGTGGCCTCCCGTCGAGTAAATGTTGTTTCGAGAATAAAAAGCGGCTAAATAAAAGAAAAAAAAATAATGGGTGGAGTGGAGAAAAGGGGTTTGTTTGTTTGCTTTTCGCTCGGACTCGAATAAATAAACTAATCGAATTGGAATTTAAAAAAAAAAAATTTTTTTTTTTTTTTTTTTTTAATAATAAAAGAGCATTTCCGCCATTTTAATAGTAATCCGCACGAAAATTTATGGATATAAAAGCTAAAATAAAAATTTAAAAAAAAAAAATTCTAAATCGCCGAAGGAAAAGCGAAAAGTCAGTGAAGGGAAAAAAGAAAAATTCTTATCAGAGTTGAATCTGAGGGCGCTGTTTTTGGACCCGGTTCGAGGACTTCCTGCCAGGTAAAGCCTCGAGGCCCACTTCCGGTCATCGTAAAAATCGCGAGGTCAAATTGAAGGTAATACAACGCGATATCGAAAAATGATCCAAAAAAATCATTTTCAACTTTTTTTTTTTTTATATTCGAAAAGAAGAGAATTAAGTAGTAACGAGAAATAAATAATGCTAAAACGGACTCGTGGGAGAAAGGTAATCGATAATGTCAACAGGGGGAGCTGACGTGCCACTTAACGATTTTGCTGCTCGTGTTTAGTTGACCACAAACACGAGTACTTGCGACTAGTATAATAAACAAAAAAAGAAAAAAAATAAATAAATAAAAAAGAAAAAAAAAATGGCGTTTTCAATTATTTACGTTAGGCAAACACAGTCCAAAGACCTAGTCGAAAACATGGCATTGTTTCGTGATTCGTAGTTGAATAAAAAATTGTGAATTGCGAATGTCAAATGGTGGAATAAAACGAAGATAATACGACATCGAGTATATTAATAGAGAGAGTAAATTCATGGTGCAATTTGTCGCCTATTACCGCAGCTTGTTGTCGATAATTACGGTTGATTAGGATTGGGCAAATTGCTATAATTGCAAAAATTGCCTTCCCCGACTTAGAATTCCATTGATTAGAGAAAGGAAAAAGAGCAGCATTTACAGCTCGTTCGACAAATTAAGCAAATTGCGCAGATGAGATATAAAGAGACGGGCAAGTGGTTGGGCGATCGCACTTGCCGAGACGAGAGCGCGCACGGCCGGATACGACTCACCTGCGTCTGCGTGAGGCCGAGCGACGCGGCCAATTCGGCTCGTTCGGGCAGTGCCAGGTACTGAGTCCTTTGGAAACGTCGATTCAACTGCTGCAGCTGCAAACTCGAGTAAATGGTGCGTGGTTTCCTCATTTTTTTCCCTTTGCCGTTCACTCGTAACGTCTCTTCCAATTGCGTTTTATCTGCAAAAAAATTATCCAATTTTCAAAGTAAGACATAGATATTTTCTATTTTTTTTATTTTAATTTTATTTTTTTATTATTAATAATTATTATTATTTTTTACCGTCGCGTGGCGGCGAGGCACACTGTGTTTGGTAGGTGCTGAGGTACGGGTGCGGCGAGTAGCTGTTGTTCATGGCCGTAAAGTGGTATCCACCGAGCGGCGGCGGCGGGGGCCGCCCCGACTGCGCCGAACTGAAGGCGCTGTCGTGTTGGCTTTGGTAACTCGGCCGGATTTGGTAGTGCGGCGCGTGTGCCATGCCGATGCCCTGTTGCTGTAACTCCATGAAAGCGGATTTGCCGGCCACCTCCTGTTCAAGGCCGTCCGCCGCGCCCGCCATATTGGCATAGGGGCTCGAGAGATCCGTGAAATTCAGCGTGGTGACTGATGGTGTTGCTGACGAGACCGAATGAAATGATTCGTACGAGACAAACGTTTTCTCCTCACCGACGACACACTACGGAGCGGGCCAGCACGCGCTACCGGCAGCTCTGCACTTAACACTGACGGCACCCACCAACCTCTCGCGTCGTCAAACCCATCGACATGGATTCGTCGCTCCGCCCCCGGCCGCGCCTTCTCGTCTCTCATTGGCTCGTGCCAACGTCGCTGCCGGCGAGCCTCGTGCATGCGACTAATTGCTCGTCGCGTACACACACACATACACATACACACGCACACGTCACTCTCACATACCCCACTCTGTCCCACAAACGGAGAGAAAAAAATGAAAAAAAAACGAGAAAAAACGAGAAAAAATGGGAAAAAACAAAAAATTCGAATGGGACAAGGAGAATTTCCCTCCAATATTCGGCGCATGCCGGGAGCCACCCGTAGGTGCGAGTGAATGGGTTGCGCTGCGGGGGTAGCGACGAGCTCATCGTCCCTGTCACCGGACGGCTTAAACCGCGGGCGGCCGGCGCCGCGTGCCTTGCCCCATTTCGTCCGTTCGCCTCCCCGTTTCGCGCGCTTCGAGTAGGCTCGTCCTGTGCGCATGCGCGCAGTCGCCAACGTGCGAGTCTCACCTGGGCTGATTTATTGAGTTCGGTGCGCGGTCGACGCGACTACCCCTGCCTGGCGCCATGCGGCCGCCCGCCCCCTGGCGCAAGGGGGTCGCAAGAGAGGTGAGGCTTCCTCATCATCACCCATCTCACTAGGTAGGTGGTGCTGGTCGTGGGGAGGGGTGAGTTGGTAAGGGGGGGGGGGGAGGATGGCCAACGCCCAGCACCCCCCCACACTCTCAGAAATACCCTCGGGGGGGTGTGCAACAAGTTGTTTCGAGACATTTTTGTCGTTTGTAACTGTAAATTTGAATTTTTAGGGGTTTGTGGGGGTGGGTTTAAATGATGGGTATAATTTTTTAGCTCGTTTTTTTTTTGTATGGTATTCGACCTGGTGGTGAAATTGGGAGTTAAAAATGTAAACAAGTTTAACGATGAGTAATATACTCGTTTTGGACGTTTTATTTAATGGTTTATTTATTGTTATATAAATAAGGAGAGAAAAAAAAATGGAAATATAAAAAATATCGAATTGGGACGACATAGTGACGAAATTACGAAATATTTCATTCATCGAAACGAGTGAAATATTTTTCTTTTTAAAAAAAAAATCGATGAAAACGACCTTGAAAACGACCTTGAGTCGTTGAATATTTTTCTTTTTAACTGTTGCGTGTGTTTGGACGTTACCGAGAATCCTCGGACACCAGTTGCGTGTCGCATCGGACACTCCAAACCGCATCCTACGATTTCTTTTCGATATCCTGCCGATGGGTCGACTACCGGAAGTCGACCCAACACCGGACAACTCGCGACCGCCGACCGGAAACCCCGTTCCCTTCACGATTTACAACTCGAATGGAAAATAACGATCGCAACGGCCTGATAAAGACGAGAGGAAACGAATTACAATAAAAATTTTTCTTTTTAAAAAAAAAAAACCGCCATTTTAGTTGTATGGAGGTCACGTGACCATTGACTTTCCATCACCGGTGGTGAAAGCTCGAAAACGAGTGGGAGTGGATACGGCGCTTTCGGTCGAATTTGATTGACGTGTGGCGCCACGACTCAAAATTCGAGTTAATCAACAATTTTTTTCTTCAACTTTTTTTTAACTTTTTTAAAACTTTTTTAAAATGGACTTTTGGTTGATGGTTGGTCGAATGTGGCGAGGGGTTTTGTTGTGGCAGGTGTTGAGACACATCACCTTTAAAGGCTTAAAAATCCCGCTGAGAAGGATTAGTTTGCGAAGAAAAGGGCAGCTGCACGTCTTAATAAAACAATACCGATTGGAATTTAAGCGCGTAATGCAACCGGAACTAAAATTCCATTGATAAAAATGGATATTTTAATCTTAAAGTCGTAAAAATCTCTTTTCTCACACTTAATTTGACGCGTGGGATGAAAACGTGGGTTTCGAGGGTTGGGATGAATGAAGAGCGACGTCTGTCACTTTGCTCGCGTCTTGAGGCAGGTGAGGTCTTGATCGAGGGACATGCAAAGAGTGGGCGTTGGTGGGATGACATTGACTGTTTACCATATCAAAGATGATGTCATCTTTTTTTTTGTTTCGTAACAACGAGTTTGATGGCTCCATTCTTGTTATCGAGGGGGAAGACCGAGCAGATGGTACAATGTAAATCGGTCGGAAAAGGAAAAATAGAAATAAAATAGAAATATATAAAAACCCTTTGAGACCGCACGACCTTGAGTTTCCAATCGACCCGGAAATGTGGA
Source organism: Henia vesuviana (assembly GCA_034696185.1). Taxonomy (NCBI): domain Eukaryota; kingdom Metazoa; phylum Arthropoda; class Chilopoda; order Geophilomorpha; family Dignathodontidae; genus Henia; species Henia vesuviana. Next base: position 8,574 of record JAQFZU010000277.1, on the reverse strand, counting down.
GAAAAAGTCACATTCGAGCGAGTGCCAGCGGAAGTAATTAAGTGTGACGTCATGTCAAAGTCGCCCGCTCGCAATCGAGATCTCATTCAAAAGTGTAATTGGTGTGTGCGCATGCGTGTTGTATCGATCCATTTCTTTTTTTCTTGGGGAGATGTCGAGATAAATATGGAAAATATTTCGTGAATTTATCGGGTCACGCGGCACCATTCGAGATAATTTTTTTTTTTTTTTTTAAACGAAATAAAATTCTTAATTTTATTTTATTTTGAAAATTTCCAATTTATTCGCCACCTGCAAATTCGAAAACATTCGCAGCTGGTCAACTTCTGACCACAGTTTTCGTGGGCGTGAGAAAACAGCTGGTCCACTCTCTGATGGACGGCAAGCGAACGTTTCACAACGAATTGCTGCAAAAAAAATGAAATTAAAACTCCGCCTCGTGTTGGCAGCTCTGCAAAACCCCATCGACACATGTGCGTTTCGTAATAAAATTATTTAAATTTGAATAAAAAAATACGAAAAATTAGAAAATTTGAAAATTTCACAATTCCGAGCGTGAATCGACTCAAAAATCGTTTAATTCGTTTAAATTCGTTTTCTTGTGCAAAAGATATTTTTAAAAAATTTCATCATAACCAAATGATAATGAATGTATTTAAACGCTGAATTTAGCGTGGAATAAAATTATCAGTTAATTTGTCCGGTGTGAAAACGCTTAATGCGTACAAATACGCCACTTGTAATTACTGTAATTCAATGCTTAATAATCATCTTTGTGACATGTTTGGTCACTGTAATCATTAGAAAAAAAAACGGTATCACTTTACCTCACTTAGCAGCCACTAGGCTTGACAAAACACTTATTTTAAAACTTAATTTCAACTTATTGGAAATCGCACCAATTTGCGTGTCCGTCGCCGTGAAACAAATCTATCCAATCTAATGCAATTCTTTTAACCAGAAAATAAAAATATTCAGTCGTTTTAGTAGCTTTTTAATTTAATTTTTTTTAACATTGTTCGGGGCACAGCAATGACATTACAATAAACGAGTGAGGGGCGGCCGGCAACAGAAATTGCGCAATTTCGGCTACGGCCGCTCCTTATTTTCTGTCGCTCGTGTAAATGCACACGTTGTTCCTATGGGCGGTTCGGGCCTGCTTTTTGGTTACGAAAATCGACATTTACATCTCTTTTTAACCTTTTTTCTAACAAATGACTGTAAAACAATTGATTACTAAATTATTATTTTTATACTAATGTGTCTCGTATGGTTTTACCTTTTTGTCAATCAACACATAAATAATTACAATTTCATGTACGAATTTTATGTACGATCTTTATACTTATAATACTGTACTGTTGCTTTATTTTAAAATTAGAGAATTTCTTTTTTTGCTAAAAATTGTAATGACACCCGGGCAAACAGCATCGCCCTCAGTGCTCAACCGAGCTTAAGGACAATTGTCTCGTTTGGCCAGAATGAAGTAGGCGCAGTTAATTCGACTAAATGGGGTTGGCAAGTAAAATGCCTCGTCCAGACAAAAGTAACACTGCCTGACGACATCTTTAAATAATGTCGATAATGCGCAAATCGGATATCCGGAATTACGAGCGTAACAGTATAAAAGCCAAATTAAATTCGCTAGAAACCGGGAAGTACATATTGAAATTATCGTTACATTCCGCATAGTTCGTAAAATACGTACAATACGTACAATACTTAAATGTAAAGCAAACTTTTGTAAACATAGAAAACGTAATCGACTTATCTCTTAACGGCTCTTCCCCATTGTTTTTGTCATCACCTCTCGATGCAGCATATGTTAAATATGTATTAAATTCCTCATAGAGAATTTTCGGATAAAACGAATTTCGGAAACGAGATTTTCTTACTCGCGAAGAGTCGTCGCGAAGAGCGGCCCATGTTGCGCACGGCACGCGAGTGTTTTTAGACAAAAATGACCATCGGTAGGCTTCGCAATGCACTTTTTATTACGGATGAGAGCCCAATCGAGTTCCAAATTCAACACATTATCTCTAGAATACAGATCCGTAGTGACGAGAAAATTATTCCTCTCGACGGGGCCTAAATCAGAGGCAGCCGCAGGCTAAACACGCCAATTGAACGCAATTTGGCACCACTTTTCTTCACGGACCCCCTCCATTCACCACCCACGGTACGGATAACCCGGATATTTATTCATTTTGATTGATCAATTCGATGATGATAGTCTCGGTCGATTCCTCTCTCGTTAGTGCTTCATTCACTTAATTATTATTCTTTTTATTTATTCTTTTTATATTCTCCATCACGACTCGAAATGATTTTTTTACAATTGTAAAAAAAATTGTAAAAAAATGATAAATTTAAAAAAATTTCGATAAAAATCGATTGCGTCGAAAAACGAAAAAGGTTGTTTACTCGCATATTTAACCCTTGATTTTTCATGTGTGATCTCCATGGAAACGGAACGAGCATCCGGTTGACTTTGTGACTGTCGTTGCTAGGCAACACCATCCATAAATGGTCTGTTTGGCGAACGCAGCAATCAGCATCCCTCACGTAATTTGCCGAGTCTTCCGATTGCGCCATTTGGAGGCGCGCGCCAACGAGTAATTCGGGCTGATTACGTGTTCGGAAATTGAAGAGCGCTCTTCAATGGATGATGGCATTGCGCATGCGCTCTACTGAACATCCATACCTCCTCTTAAAACTTTTCTGCTGCTCTAGAGAACTGCATTTTTTTTTTTTTTTTTTTTTTTTACTTTTGTTGTTTTGGACTTTTTTTATGGTTTAAAATTGTTGTTTACGGTTTTGATTTTCTTTTTTTTCTATTTTAAATTGATTAAAATTGAATTTATTAATATTTTTGATTTTTCTATATTTTCTGTAATTGCTCAGTTCCGTGATGCTTCTGCTTCTCACTGGACCTATCAATTACGAGCAATTAGTACTAATTGTTTCGTATTCTAATTTATGAATTTTAATCAAATTAATCAGTCTATTCGAATTTAATGTCTATTTCATTAGATAAAATGTGTAATTAACAACTAATAATTTGTAAACATAAATTAAAACGTGTATTAATTTTTTTATATAAAATTAAAAAAGGAAACGTAAAATGTCGATGTCAGAGGTCAAGAGTCATGCTCGGTTGATGTTCAGAAGGAAGTTGGAGTAGAGAAACTCCTTTATTTTAAGTCGGAAAGAGAAAAAAATGGCCACCCACTCATGCTGAAGAAAGACAAAGTATTTGTGCTTGAAATCCACGCGTTGAAGGAAACGCACTCAACCGACTTCGAAGGACATAAAGTACACTGTTGCATATACTAAACAACATGGCGAAACACCCCTGGGAGCCCCGTCCTCCGGCCATCCGTTACGGCGCACGCAAACATGAGAATTTCCTCATAACATATCCACACCGAAAGAACAAAAGAAGACTTTTATTTTATTTTATTTCATTTTATTTCATTTTGTTTTTTTTATATAAAAATTTCAATTAAACGCGAGTTTAATCATTTCAAATTAACATTTAAAACATTCGTTTTGCAGTATTCGTTACAATTGCCGTTTTTTATTCGTATTTTTATCCGGTTTAATGGTCGTCACGAGCTGAAATGTTGGCTGAAAAGTGGATCGCATCAAATATTCAGCTTGATTGCGCGATTCCATTGATGAAATGAATCGGTAATTACACGCTCTTCGTCAATTTCACATTTTCCTAATTCGCTGAGTTTTGGACCGTGTGAATTATTGAACGAAATGTTGGCATAAATCAAGTCAAGTAGGCAGCTTTTCATCATGATTTTCCTCGACGATCTGCGCTTTTATCTGGCATTTTGCCCGATCGAATTTTGAAATAATTTAAAAGTTAAATAATATTTATAAAATTTATAAAATTTCATTTAATTTAGAAATTTTTTTCTATTCAAATTAGACCTCAGTTTCAATGTTTTAAAAGGCAGGATTATTTCAAGGTAGGTGAGATTTCATTTCTGCTCATTGACAGTATAACCTTATTTATCAAATAGTTGATACAAATATCATTTTATTTTATATCTCAAAATATCTCAAAATCCCTATTAAAAATTAACTCCAACTTTTTAACAAGTAACAATAAGAGAAAACCGACCTTGAATTGAAAGAGAAAAATTATTAGATTTTTTTAAACTTTAGTTTAGAAAAATGTGAAAAAGTGTTGAAAATTGACGAGTTATAAATCTGAGTGTTGTCATAAGGATATTGTGGGATATTTTGCCCCCCTCCTTCTGTCCCTGGTTCTTCTTCCCCCTCCCCCCCCCCCCCCCTTTCTATAGTCTGTCAGATGAGCCATAATGACAGGTTGCCGCTACGCCTAATGATAGCTGTCCCAACTCGATGTTGCCTTTGTCTTTTTTTTCAACTTGGTTACGTTTGAAATGGAGAAAGTTTCCCTTCGACCAATAAAAAAATATACAGATATAAAAATTGCGTTCTGCCATTTTATTTTTATTTTTATTTTTAATTTATTTTTTTTTTTTTTAAAGAAAATATTTTATGTGAATTAAAAATAATAATTTTTTTTTCTGTTTTTGTAATGTTTGGTTTTACGTTGCCGATCTACGATATTTCTTATTGGTCAATAACTAAGCATCGTGTAATTATACTGTAATTGAGAAATTCTTATATTAAATAAAACTTTATTATATCGACACCCGATGGCGCCATCTATCAATTAAGAATTTTATTGATTTATTGCGCAGTTAAAGGTAAGCATAGATTTCGATGTATTTGTTTACAAAATTAGAAAACGATTGTAAATAAAAATTGTTGTAAAAATATGGCATTACGTCGAATTACTTACTAATATTTGTGTGACGATTAATTTTACAGATATTTTATCTTACCGAATTCTAACACCAGATTGCGCTATTTGTTGGCCGTTGCAGAATTAATCGACTACCGAGACTGATTTTTGAAAAATTGAAACCGGTTTAAAAATCTTATTTTTATAGAAATATGTAAATTAAAATATGCCATAAAACATAAATTTAAACTAAACTTAAACCCGGGCTTCTTATAAGTGCAGCGATGTGCCGCACGGTGCGGTACGTGCCGTGGCCAAAGCTTGGACAGTATTGAGCGATAAGGCTCAAATGGATTCGATTTTCGATACTTCAATCTACGACTGCCAGATCGAACAAATCAAGTCCAGTCTGATTTAAAAACAAAAATACAAGTTCGATGACTAAAATTTCTATAATTTTATCATTTTTCACTATTTAATTTGTTGACAAATAAATATTGGCATATTTGACAAAATTGCTCAATAGATGGCATGCTGGAAATCAGTTATCGTTAAAAAATATCGTATTGTGTTGTTGAATTTTCTAATATTGAATTAATAAAAATTGTTACATAACAAAATGATTAAACTGTCAACTGGGCAGCAAAATCTATAATATTAATTCAAAGATCGTCGTCGTCGTCGTGATTGGCTCAAACTGTGGTGACGTCATCACCATCACCAAACTGATGAAATCCAAGATGAACGCCCGATCACACTTTGATCGCTGAAAAAACAATTCAAAAACCGCTCTAAATGTAAGTAAGTAAATAAATAAACATTAAAAATGGAATCTGCGTTATATTTTAGCTCCGATAAGGTAGTTTTTGGCCATGGATGGCTCTATAAATTTAAAACAAATTTTACCATGTTTGAGGCATGTTTCAAACTTAGTAAAATTATAATTTAAGCTTATTTTAGCCATCCACTAATAAAAAGTATCTAATCTAGGTTAAAAAAGCATGGAGAATCTGATTTAGCCCTTGATTTTTATCTCAAAAGTGTTTAAAAGGCTAAATTTTGGCATTTTTCAATTTGCGATTTTGAAAATGGCAAATTTAAGCCATTTAAATATTTGATTAATGCATTTCGCACAGACTAGCGCATAGCTTGACGTGGAAGTGAATTCAGAGCGTACCTGACCCTGGAAAGCGACCGATGATGACATCTCATTATAGCTCTGTCTGAATTGGGGTCGGCACTGTTCTGAAATATGGCAGTGATCCGGTGCATGGGTTGCACTTCCGAATGTCGCCAGTTCCCTGTGTGTCGATGTATTAGTTTCCGATGGGACTTTGTTGAGCTGAAGGCCAATTTTCTATCAGCAATCGGGTAGTGTAAGGCGACTACTGCCCTGGACAGTGAGAGACGCGTTACTCTAGGTGTCGATGATTACTGTTCCCGGGTATAAGAGGCTGCTACTTTTGTATTTTCAGTTTACCCAGGTTATTTCATGCGATCGCATGAACTTGATTCGAGCTGAAGAGCGAAAGAGATTTATCTCGCTCACGAGAAGCTGTTTGCTGACGAACCGGAAGTGGGTTCAGTACGACGCGAGAATCGTACGGATGATGTCTCGAGATGGCCAAAATAATGCAATCTCATTATCTTGCATCTCCCCATCATTCAGGTGTTTAATAATGTATTCCATAACTGACCACGTGTTCCATTGCGTACCTGATGCGTAAACCCGCGTGTTTGTAGTTAAGTAGTTTTAGCCATTTGGCCTGTTGTTGTTAGTTTAATGTTAAAGTCGCGTACTTTAATTTCGAGCCTGTTTAGTGTTAATATTTTCTTGCTGTAGTCGTGCTCAGTTTAGGTTAGTTTAGCTTAGTGTTGTGTTAGATTGTGGCAAGGAGTTCTGCGTAACTCCATATCCTGTTCTCACTTTATTTTAGTGATGGTGATCGGAACCTGTCTAATTATATTAATTTGTAAAAATATTGATTGGTTGTAAATGTAAATATATTTGTTATCGGTTCAATTTGGCCACGTAATAAATCCTGTCCATGTTTTGATAAAAATACAAAGTCAGATAATTTCTCTCTAATAATTGATTTTTGCCAGTTTAACTATAAAACGGACTTGGAGAAAAATCACCGTCACAAGGTGACTTCATTGTAAATATGTAGCCTAGTGGTCTAGTGGTTAGCGTGGTTGTCTCTAAACATGAAGTATGCAGGTTCAATTCTCAGCCGAGATTGGTAGTTTTTTTGGTGAGGAAAAAGTGAAAATGGCAGTTCTTTGGAAGAAACTCTAAACCATTGGTCCTATGTTTGGAAGATTTTCTTTATATGATAAAAACCCAAAGTGGCAAAATTCCCAGTTGGAGAGCTCACCCCCTGGTATCAGTGTTTAGCCGCATAGTAGAAATATGTTAAATAGCCCTGCTTGGTTTATAAGCAGGGAAAACCAAGCAAGTATAAAAATTAAGCGATTTAAGATGTTCAATAATTTTTTTTCCAATTTTTTAAGTGAGTTAAAGCACCTAATAAAGTAGAATTTGGTACCTATACAAGATGGATGCCTAATAGCACTTCTTTAAAATGGGTGACTATAGATGTAACGAGATTAAAAGTCTCGTAGTGTCTTTTAAAGTTACCCAACCGGAAGTCGAGTACTATTTTGTAAATAATTAATTAGTATTTCTTTAATCAAAGAATATTAGTTATTTATATTCGTTTTGTGCGTGAAGTTTCCTAGTTTGGCCATATGTGGCTATACTTGTAATTGGCTATTTAGGGTTAACTTTAACCAGTGCTAATTATGAGAGCACATGTCCTCGTTGTAGTAAATGACCATCAGATGGCATTTTGGTGGACGACTTTAGCCATTTTATCCGATTGGATGGAAATGGAAGAGTCCGAGTGTTCAAAGAGTTGAGATTGGGTGTTCTCACCCTCTTTTGTTTTTAGAGATTAGTTTGGCTATATAAGCCAGCGCAGTTTTTAAAAAAGCTTGATATATTACCCTTGAATGTTTGATAACATGATTAATCTGAATGTCTTGACTTTGAGTCGCATTGATTAATACATTTTGCACAGACTAGCGCATAGCTTGACGTGGAAGTGAATTCAGAGCGTACCTGACCCTGGAAAGCGACCGATGATGACAACTTCTTATAGCTCTGTCTGAATTGGGGCCAGCACTGTACTGAAAAATGGCAGTGATCCGGTGCATGGGTTGCACGCCCGAATGTCGCCAGTTCTCTGTGAGTCGATGTATTATTTTCCGATGGGACTTTGTTGAGCTGAAGGCCAATCCTATATCAGCAATCGGGTAGTGTAAGGCGACTACTGCCCTGGACAGTGAGAGATGCAGCCGCTTAGGTGTCGATGATTACTGTTCCCGGGTATAACAGGCTGCTACTTTTGTATTTTCAGTTAACCCAGGTTGTTTCATGCGATTGCATGTAGCTGTTTCCAGTTAAAGAGCGAAAGAGATTTCTCTCGCTCACAAAGAGCCGTTTGACGACGCAGTATGAACCGAACGAGTGATGTCTGAGACAGATAAAATAATGCAGTCGCATTATCTTATTGCTCGTGAATCACTCAAATATTCAATAATGTGTTCCATGACCGACCACGTGTTCTCTAGTGTTCCCCGTGCGTAAAACCGCCTGTTTGTAGATAAGTAGTTTTTAACCATTCGGCCTTTTGTTAAGTGTTAGGGTGGGTTTTATCAACACTAGTTAAAATTTGGATTAACTAAACTAAGTTTAAAATAAACTCACGTTTTTAATC
>JAQFZU010000276.1:0-34062 GCA_034696185.1 Henia vesuviana | reverse complement strand
ATACAATGGATGAGATATTAAGTAAATTACCGGACGGTGAAGCAAGTTCAATCGGTATTAAGAAATTTAATTTTAAATTTTACATTTTTCGACATTTAAAATTCTTTTTTATTTTCTAGAAAATGCAGACGAGAATCCTGAAGATCCAAATAGTAGTAAGTAACATAAAAAAAATTCAGAATAAAATATTAAAAAGCAAAATTTTGTATATTTCAGCCGAAAACGAAATTTTAGTGAATTCCTCAAAATCCCGTAAACGTTCAGCATTACCAGACGAAGAGCCCGAATGGTTTAAATCATACCGAGAAGAAAGGCGGACAATGCAAAAAGAACGTGCAGCATTAGGCAGGGAAATGTTAGCAGTGATGAAAACAATGGCATCGCAAATCTCGGATACACCAAAAGAACTACAAACGGCAATCGCCAATGTTAACACTCAAAAACCAATTAAAAAACCCTCACTACCGGACGATGAACCCGAATGGTTCAAAGCATATAGAAACGAAAAACGAAATACGCAAGACGAAAGAGCTATTTTATGGCGTGAAATTTTGGGTGTTATGAAAAATATGATTCCAAAATGATAATTATTTTATGCAAATTCATTTTTCTTTCGTTTTAGAAATAAAAAATTGTTTTTTTTTTTCAAACTTTATAAAAAAAAAAACTAAATTTTTAATCACAACAAAGCCGCAACATCATCACGTTTCTCCAATCCTTCTTGAGTATGTTCATTCGACATTAACTGTTCCTCCGAATTATTTAATTCGCACAATTCCACTGGTAAATCCTCCCTTAACTGACACACATTATGCAACACGCAACAGGCATGTGCAACAATCGGAATCAAATCCGCTCGTCCCATATCGAGATATTTTAACCTCCGAAAACGACCTTTTAAAAGTCCAAAAGCTCGATCGCAAACACGATGAGTCTCGGTATGAATTGCGTTGTATTTAGCTTGAATTTCAGTTAATCTTTCGGCCACGTAAGGAGTCATCATGTGTTTGGTCAACGAGTAACACGAATTGCCTAATAGACACGTTTCTTGCGGTGTGTATTTATCACTTTCGATTAATGCACAAATTTCCGATTTGACGTAAACGTCTTGACCCACTGCAGCACCAACATCGCCGATGTGGATATCGGTGAAAATACCTCTGAAATAATTAATAAAAAATATTTTTAAAAAAATTAAATTTTCATTTTTTAATTTCTTATTAAAACCTGTGATCGCAAATTGCTTGGATTAAAATATAAAAGAATTTTTTCCCGCACGCGTAACCAGACGGCCAATTTCTAGGTGCTTTAATAGGAATGTGAGTGCCACCTATGACTCCAATTACGTCTGGGAAACCTGCGATTTGCTTGAAACCTTCGATTACTTCTCGGACGTATTCGCCGTCCGGCCACGATACGAATTGTGGTGAAGCTGAGACGAGGACGTTGCATATGTTAATTGCGCGATTCCAAACTGTTTGTTCGGCAACTGCGAATCGGTTCGCAATTTGCCTTTAGAGATATGTAATTAATTAATTTAGTATTTTTTTGGTTTGTATTTAAATATACTTGTATGTTTCTTGGTTAGTTAATAACCAAATTGTCATTAATAATTGTTTATCGACTTCGATTGTCGGTCGACCGACGCCTTCGTGGAGTATCGATGGGGCGATCTGTTGAAAATGGTTTTTAAGGTTAGAAATTAATTTGTTTTTGAATTTGGAATATTTACTTTTTCCAGTAACCATTCGAATGTACTTCTACTTAATCGAAAATGTTCTTGAAATTCGTCTGGAGTGTATTTTACTACTACGTCTTCGGCGTAACCGTTCGGTCGTCGTCTTTTAACGCGTTGGTTATTAGTACGTAGAAGCATAAGCATCGTCAATTCGTCGTCGTCCTCCGATGATGATAAATCGTCTTCGAGTTTTTTCAGTAAACTTATCATTGCCATTAGTTTCACATCCATTGTAATTAAACTTGATTAGTAAATAAACAACGTGATCATAACATTAAGTTTACGTTAAATGCGCGCACTGCGCATGCTCAATTAAGTCGAAATGTAAAATGTGCTAAGTTTCTCCAGATCTCCACCATTTCTTTAAACCGAAACTTTTCTCAAAACCTATTTTGACTGAAGATCAAATATTTAATAATTAATTTATAATTTAATTTAGATTTTAAGTTTTTATAACGATGAATTTGCAACTCCAACTTGTTGAGCGGATAAATATCGTTTCCATGCCAACCAATACAAAACAAAACAAAAATAGTTGCAATGCACATTAACAAATAAGTTAGCAAATGCATTTAATATAATTTAGTTCAACCTCATAATGTGGAATTCCGCTAATAATGAAAACTCACAAACGTCTTGGTAAAAAAAAAATATATTTATTTTTTAAAATATAATTAATTAAATTAGTAATTAATATTCACAGGAGTATGCAAGCAAGTCGATGGCTTCCAGCAAGTTACGATCCAGTTTCAACACTTTATACATTTTCCCAATGCATGGAATTATCCGATTTAAAAGGCGATGGAGATTTTAGTTTAATCATTGCTGATTTGGGTACAACAGTCGTTAATATGAAACTAAAAGTATTTAAAGGTGAATATTTGAATTTTACAAAATGTTTTAAAATTAATAAGAAATATTCTTAATAGGTGTGAAATTAGTGAATGAAAATACATTAATCGAACTTCCATGTGGAGTTGTGTCTTTTCATATGGATACTTGCGAACCCAAAGTTCCAGGTAAAATATAAAATTGAATTAAATGAATTAATTAAATAATAAAATTTAATTTTTATAGCAATAGCCGTTGGTGGTGGATCTCATATTTACATTTATAAGAACTTACGGCCTTATTTTAAGTTTACATTACCAACATTAGACGTGAATCCGATGGAACAAGATATTTGGATGCAAGCGAAAGCTGTTTGTATTTAAATTTATATTTATAAGAATATAAATCACTATTAAATTTAAATATTTACAGGAAAAAATCGATATTTCAATGTTAAAAGAATTACTGGAAGGTGTTCGGTATACATAAATGATATTTATTTATATTTAAATATAAATTACTATATTTTTCTAGAGGTGAAATTGGAGAAAGTAGTTTAACAGCACGTTCTCAAAGGTATAAAATAATTATTTTAATTAAATTAATTAATAAAATTTTATTTTATTTAAGATTTTTGATGTTAGAAACCGATGAAATGGAACAATTTGCGAATTTGCATAAAAATCACCAATTGAAACGACAAGTATTAGCTAAAATAATTTTTTAAAATATTTAAATAAAATTTGATATTTTTATATTTAAGACCGTATTGACATGTTTAACAACACTGAAGAAATCCATGGCCGAAGACGATGCAGTGAGCTGCTTAGTATTGGGGACGGAAAATAAAAATATTTATATTCTGGATCCAGAAGCTTTCACCATTCTAACATCGGTTAAATCAATTTCAAATTAACAAAAACAATTTAAAAATAAAATATAAATTATTTCAGATGGTCATTCCAGCAGTTCCAGTATTCATCTCGGTCAGTGGTTTATTCGACGTCGAATTTAAAATATTAGTCGCTTGCAGAAACGGTTGTTTATATACATTAAAAAGGTAATTTGACAATTCCCATAAAAAATATTCAAACTAATCAATTATTTTCACTCCAGAGCCACAAAACAAGCTCGACTTTGCGTCGAATTAGGCTCGCAACCGGTCGGAATAGAAAAAGTGGGTAAAAATATCATCGTGGGATGCATGAACGATACACTCAACTGTTACACTATCAAAGTAATTTAAAATAAAAATAAAAATAAAATAATATTAAAACATTCCAAATTTCCAAAAGGGCAAAAAACTATGGAAACTTCAATTGAATAAAACAATCAAAGCCATGTGTGGCATCCACGTTAAACAACTGGGAATAACATTAATAGCAATAGCATTAACAGACGGTTTAATTCACTTTTACTTAGACCGATTCTTAGTCGATGTAATGGTCGCAGAAGACACAGTCGTAGCATTAAAATTCGGTCGATTCGGTCGCGAAGACAATACATTAACAATGGTAACACAAAACGGTGGATTAATAGTGAAAATCCTTCGCAGAACAGCACAATTCGAAGCAAAAGATCAAATCACAGGTCCACCCGCAGCACAAAATCAAAAATTAAATATCCCAAAAAAAACAAAATTATTCGTAGATCAAACAATGCGTGAAAGAGAAAATCCAGTCAGTAAGTAATAAAGAAAACAATAAAAATTAAAAATTAATTAAAAATTTACAAATTTTAAGTGATGCATCGAATGTTTCAACAGGATTTATACAAATTAAGACTACAAGTTGCTAAATGTTACGTTAAATCATTACAATCGAGCGAAATGCCTTTAGCCAATCATTCGGAAGATCCAATTAAATTAACGGCTCAGGTATTTAATTTAAAAAAATAAATTTTTAATATTTAAATTCATTTTATTTAAGGTTCACGGTTTAGGACCAGTTTTCGGATTGAAAGTATTTCTTCAAAATACATCGACAAATAAATTACTAATGAATTTAGCATTGACTTTTCATTACGACGATCGAATTTATTTAATTAAAAAAAATTTTATTGAGGTTTTTATTATTTTATATAATCAACTTGAAATGAGATTTATTCTTGAGATTTAAATCTTTTATTAGGTTTCATTGTTAGTACCTGGATTACAGTATTGTTTTCAAACTGAAGTTCGTTGTGTTACTGACTTGGCACTTGCAGATAAGATTAAAGTAAAATTTGATTTTCTTTTTATATTTTATTTTTTTTTATTAATAATTTATGACTCTTAGCAGGTGTTTCTCATCAAACCACATGTGAATTCTACTCCTATTGTTACTGCTAATATAAGTATGCCTGTTAGTGAAATAATACGTTAAATAAAAAAAATATTTATCATCAAATTCATTTTTATTTAAACATTTTTACAAAATTCAACTAATTTTCATTCTAGGAATGTTTCATTAAATACTACTTTTTTAATGCAAAATAAGGAACATTTTGGCAGTGCATTGTTTTAAGCTAAACCGTAAATACCCTTGAGTTCGTCTACTTTTTTAACATAAGCTTCTTTCGCTTCTTGTGGTTTCATTCCTATTGAAATTAAATTATTTTTATTTTTTTTTGAAAAAAATATTATCAAGTTTTATCTAACGTTCAAAGATGAATTGGTTTGAGTTTGTGGGTGGTGAGTGATAGGTTTGAGGAAGTTTTTTTTGTATTTTAAAAATTTTTTTTTTACCTTTTTTGCCGTTCCACGAATCCCATTTGGCTTTGCCTTTCAAATCCAACATCCCCGGACGGTCTTGAAATATTTTTTTTTAATTAATTTGTTTTATTATATTTTGGGGTTACGTTTTTACCTGTATTGCAGTCACCCACTGATCCTTGCTTGAATAAAGCGTAAATTTCTAACATTTCTGAATCGGTTGGTTTACTTTTCAGGTTCTTTACTTCTTCTGCGGCTTTCAAGAAACGCTAAATTTGGAATTTAAATTTAAATTTTTTTTTTAAAGATTTGAAAGAAGAATTAAGTTAAATACCTCGTCTAGAGACATGGTTGTTGTTGGTCAAAAGGTTTTTCGAATATAACGATGTTCAAAAGCGAGATCAAACTGCACTGCAAATCGTTTTGGGAAGTTCAAGCCTTTTATAGACGAGCGACATCAATTGGCAAAATGTAAATTTTATTTAAAATTGTTTACTATTTATGTGTTTTTTGTGTTAAATTTAAACTAATTTTTATTTATTTTAATTAAAAGGTTATATATATATAATTTTTCTAATAAAATTAATTTTTCTAAATATATTTTTTACAAAGATTTCTATTTTCCCACCAGACGTCTATACTCATTCGTTATTCCTTCGCCATTAACAGTACTTTTATCCACCTTTGAACAAGATGGTAAGTAATATTCAATCTTTACTCATCCTACCTTATTTACAACAAAAAACCTAAATAAACCTTACAACTTTAAAAACCGTATAAAAATTCCCAATCAAAAACCAAAATTCAAGTCTTAATCGCGCGAAACAACATTAAAACCAAAACACGATTTTAGTCTTAACAAAATTGAACAAATCACCAAAAATAATTTTTAAAAAAATCAGGCCAAACGTACGAAGAAAGTAGGAGTCGTAGGAAAATACGGTACACGTTACGGTGCTTCTTTACGTAAAATGGTAAAGAAAATGGAAATAACACAACACGGCAAATACACGTGCACTTTCTGTGGAAAAGTAAGTTGAAAAAACTTAAAAAAACCATTTAAAAAATCCTATTTATTAATTAAAATTTTATTAGGAAACAATGAAACGAAAATGTGTTGGAATTTGGCATTGCAAAGGCTGCAAAAAAGTAGTCGCTGGTGGTGCTTGGGTCTACAGGTAAATTGAATAGAAAAATGAATGAAAATTAATTAAAAAATATTAAAAAATTAATTTATTTTCAGTACAACTGCAGCAGCAACAGTCCGTAGTGCTGTAAGACGTCTCCGTGAATTAAAGGAACAATAAATTTGTAAAATTAAATTAAAAGAAAAAATAATAGAAAAAAAATTTAATTTACAAATTTATTACAAGAAAAATACACAAAAAATATAATTTTAAAAAGAAAAAAACAAACCAAATTCTATTTTCAATTTACATAATTTTTTTAAGTACACAAAAATCAATTTGATACAATAAATATAAAAAAAAAAACCACACGTGAAAGATATACAAAATTAATTTTTTTTTCGTGCTCTCAGTAATAAATTAACTAAAAACAATAATTTTCATCCAAAAAAAAAATCTAAAATTAAGAAATTTTACATAAAAAATATTTTTAAATTAAAAAATTTCACAATTTCAATCATTTTCTATCTACAATAAAAAAAATTTGCATTTTAAAAAAAAAAAAAATTCATTCGTCGAGTCCCGGATCCAATTCGGATTCGGATACAATTTCAAAGTCTGTTAAATCTGAATCGGTTGTTTTAAACCTCGTTAAGATTTTTCTTTTTTTCGGTTCGGGTTTTTCCGTTGATAAAATAGTGGTCATTAAATTGTGACTGGCGGCTGTGATTTGAGGAACTGTGCTTGCAATGGCCGAAATGACGGCTTTGAAATTTTCATTTTGTTCCTCCGAAGATGTTGTTTGAGGGAGAAGAGAGGAATCGGTGCTGTCTGTGAATCGAAGGCCTTCGGTGAATTCTTTTAAATCGTCGTCGCTGTCCGAATCGTCGAAATGTGATGGGACAAAACGGATTTCGCCCGAACTTTGCTCGCTTTTAAGGGATAAATCTTCTTCTTTGATTTCTTCGTCTAAATCGCATTCGATGCTTGGTTCGCTGGCCATTGCGTCTGATGGTAATGCTATTTCGTCGTCTTCTGGAAAAATTTAATGCGATTTTTAAAAAAATTTAAACCATTTAATTTTATTCCAAATCATTTTAAATATTTACCTTCATTTAACAATTCTTCAATACGATGCACACTCGGCATACTGTGCGGCTCGCCAATATCAATTTCAGATTCTAGCATTGGCTTATCCAATTCGATCAAATTCTCCGCATTCGTTTCAGGTAAAAACTCGTCCAATTCACTATTTTGATTTCCCTTATCGTCACCACCTAAAAGACGATGAATTTTCTTTAAAGCTTTAAACATTAAAAACTTAAATTCCAACATGAAAAAAAAATTCCAAAAACCCAACAAACAAATAACACAACAATATATTACATACTCACGTAAAATAGGTAATAATATCGGTAATTCTAATTGCAATAATTTATTTAAATGTGTATTTCCTAATTCTTGTGCTTTTGGTAATACGTGTATTATCAATGCTGGTCCTAACATTATCGACATGACTGAAATAAACAAAATAAAATATTAATAATAAAACTTAAAAAAAAAATTTCTTATCAATTCCAATTACATCATCACCAAATTGGCACATGCGCATAAATTTTCCGCTCGGATGATTTTTTAAATAAAAAATTAACATTTTGATAACAAAACCCTCATTACAACAAACTGCATTAAAATTCCCATTCAATCGAAAACCCCGTTACAACGAATTTGATTTTACGGTCCTTTACAACACTCTTTACCTAGAATATACGATAACCAAACCCCGGAAACACAGTTGCCAATCACTACAAGGGCAGATAACGCTGCTGTCATTACAATACAAAACTAAAAAGAAAAAAATTGAAAAAAATCAAAATTAAAAATGGTAAAAAATTAAAAATTCAATTCTCACTTGTCCCGGACATTCTTGTCTCATATTCAATAGATACTCGTAACATTTCTTAACGTAACTTGTAAACTGACTCAAATAACGACTTATTTCAGGTACACTGAATACCTGGGGATTAACAGGTGTCCATCTGCATATAATTAAATTCAAATTTAAATCCAATTTAATCAATTTTCAACTCACTCTTCTTCATTCATTTCATCTTCATTCGGAGTAACTAAAAATAAAATAAAAAAATATTAAAAATAAAAATTAATAAAATTAAAAATTTACCCCTAATTTCAGGCCATATTTGATTAACCCAAGTTCGATATGTAAAGACAAAAATAGCAATCGTTGCAACGATGGAATAGAAACGATGACTGTAAGCTACGGCTAACCTGGAAAAAAATAAAAATATAAATTCCCAGGGTATATTTAATCCAATGGCATTTTACAAGTAGTCAATGGCCGCTCGTTCACTGGATTTTGACCCCGAACATTAATTGATTAAAAACTCAACTTTCTCAACCATTAGTCATACATTTTCAACTTTACACTATTTTAATTAACAAAATTAATTTAAATTAATACAAAAATTTAAATAAAAAAAATTCAATTAAAAAAAGAAGATTTTTTTTAATTAAAATTTTTTTTTTTAAAACCAAATAAAATTAACAAAATTAAATCCAAAAAAATTATTTAAATTTAATTTTAAAATTCGAATTAATTTTATTTTATCAATATCTAAATTGCGTAAAAATAAAAATCACACGATTGAATAAAAACACGTGAAAAGCGATTTCATCACATCAAATTATATATAATCGAAAGTTGATCATAAATTACACAATTAAAAAGAGAAATTTCACATTTAAAATTATTATGTTTGGCAAAGTAACAACGAAAGTGTTTATTTATGGAAATCGTGTGTCAACTTCAGAGTTTGCATCAGCTTAAAACGATTGCAACTTCAACCTTCGAATCAAACACTTTTTTTTCGAAATAAACCACAACTTAACACTTTTCAACTCCACTTACAGCAGTCACAATCTGCAATAAAAATAAATAAATATTTATCCAAATAAGAAAAAAAAAATTCATCAAAAGGCCAATTTTTAACTACGTTTCAAAGCGATGCAAAATACGTCATCATTTGTGATATTTGCATTTAAAAATTGAATCGTCGCGATTAAATGATTTTAAGTGACAGTTGAGCGATAAACTCAATGTGATTTGTTTACAAACAATTATGTTTTTATTCTATTTACTTACGGAGGTGATTTTAGTTGCGCATTTAAACTTACCAAAATAAGAAGTTGACCAGCAACAAAGTGAGCCCACTCAGATATACGTTTTCCCATATTAAAATACTTTGTACTGACACCACGTACGATTCGAAGGGTGAGAGTAGTTTTGCGATCGCTTTTTCTTTCATCGTTTGACTTGTTGTTAGTACTGATTCTTGGTTAGGATTACTCGTTAATGGAAAGATGCGCCGATACATTTTGATTATCGAAGCCATTTGTTTTCATACTTTTCTTGACGTCACTCAATCACGTGTGTTTTTATCATGTGATTTTTGTCAATATGAAATTTTTTTATTTTTTATTTGTATAGTGACAACTTGGATTTTTTTATTTGTTGGAGATGATTTTGATTTAGTGTTAATTTTTGTGGATTTTTGATTGAAATGAATTTTTAGTTGAAATATCTTCATCAGATGGCATTGTATTTAAGATGGCTACTGAGCGAGCGTTTGAAAATACATTCCCAGATTATACTACATCGGAGGAAGGAATAGTAAGAGATTTTATTAGATAAAAATCACTATTCATTGTTATTTTTTTCTAAATAGATAGCGTCAAATCGCAGAAGGGATTTATTGTATAACATCGATAAATTAATCAATCAATTGGAATCGAGTCTTCCCGATGGAACTGATTGGAAAGACTCGTCCGTTTATACGGGAACTTCGGGTAAATCGAAAAATAATTTTAAAAAAAATATAAAAATAAAAATTTTAATGTGATTTTTAAGGTATTGCATTACTTTATCTCCACTTATCGAAGACACTCGGACCAGAACAAAGTCAAGAATTGATTCAAAAAGCATTTCCATACGTTGAAAAAATTCTTGGACGTCTAAAAGGACATCGAGTTTCGTTTTTATGCGGTGATTCAGGCCCATTGGCAATTGCAGCCGTATTATACCACAAAACAGGCCGACAAGGACACTCGCAAGATATGCTTAAAAAGTTATTTAATTTTAATCACAATAAAATAAAATTTTTAAAAATTATTTTAATATTTCAGATTGCAGAATTTAAAAAGAGACGTCATTGAATTGAATAACGATTTACCCGATGAATTACTATATGGAAGAGTTGGGTATTTATTCGCATTACTTTTCGTGCAAAAACATTTGGGCGAAGCTTGTATCGACAAAGCCATTATTAAAAACGTAAATATTTAATTTTAAAAAAAAATTTAAATATTAAAAAAATATTTAAAATATTATTTTTAATCAGGTAATCGAAGTTGTTTTAACATCGGGTCAACGTCTGGCCACTAAAGAAAGACATCCTTGTCCTTTAATGTATAAATGGCACGATAGTTACTATTACGGTGCTGCGCATGGAATTTGTGGAATACTTTACATGCTATTACAAGTCCATATTCAAATTATTATATTCAAATTATTTTTTAAATTAAATTTTTTTTTTAAATTTTAGGCCCGTGATTATATCTCGCGCTCGCAAGTGGATAATCTAATCCGACCGTGTATCGATTACATGATGACACTTCAGTACCCATCGGGGAATTATCCATCGTCTATGGGCAGTACGAGCGATAAATTAGTCCATTGGTGCCACGGAGCGCCCGGTTTCGTTCATCTTTTGGCTCTCGCGCATGAGGTTGAATAATTAATTTTATTATATTTAGTTAATTTTCTAATTAAAAAAAAAATTTTTTTTAAAGGTTTTTGGTGGTGAAAAATATTTAATTTCTGCTAAAAAATGTTGCGATGCCATTTGGTTACGTGGTTTATTGAGAAAAGGCTATGGGATATGCCACGGACCGGCTGGTAATGCCTATGGGTTTTTAGCTGTTTATAGGATAACGAGAGAACCAAAGTATTTATACAGGGCTCAAAAAGTAATTTTTTTTAAAATTAAAATTTTAATAAAATTTTATTTTGATTTTTTGAATTTTTTTTAGTTTGCTGAATGGTGTTTTGATTATGGTAAACACGGAGCACGAATTGCGGATCGACCTTTATCGATGTTTGAAGGTGATAAAATTGGTTTTTAAAAAATTGAATTATTTTGTAAATATTTACGTTTTAGGTTTGGCTGGAACTATTTACTTTTTGGCTGATATGCTTAATCCTGATCGTGCTGCTTTTCCAGCTTTTCAATTGTTTTGAATGGAGGAATTTGGCAATGGGCAAACGATTTATGTAAATATTATTTTTATATTTTGAATTTAAAAATTTTGATTTTGGATGAAATAACTGAATTTTACACATAAATTCATTATCTAATCATAATAGTTTTGATTAAAGTAAATATTTAATAAATTCTTTTTAATCGTTTGTTGCCTTTAAATATGATTTTATCGAATATTTTTACTTTTTATTTATTTTTCCATTTGCAACTTTCGTTGTGTCTAACCTTGATGTAACTTCAATGATTTATGTGGATTTCAAATTCAGTTGCTCAACTTCTTTTTTTTATTTTTGTATATAACAAATGTTTGTTTTGTTCGAGTGAAATGAAATAATTAAAAAAAAAAATATTGAAATGAAAAACGAAATAAATCTTTGTCATTGTTAAAATATCATTCCTCATTTCTACAAGGTCGTCACGCAAAGTGTGAATTTAATTGAAATATAATCATTAAATTAATCCACTCATTAAAATCTATAAATTAATTTAAATATTAAAACAACACGATTAAGAAATGACATTTGACGTTATCGGTCGATCGACTTGCGCCTTTACGTAGAAAAAAGCCAAACTGGTTTAAGTCGCGAATCTCTAAAAAAAAATTTTAAAAAAATTAAAATCATCGATAATATCGAATTAAAATAAAAAATTATGGAAAATAATTTTAATTCTATTAAATCGTTTCAACCATTTTTAATTCCTAAAATTTTTTTAAAAATTTAATTCAATGTCGATTGGGGGGAATGTCAATTCCCTGTCACTTTAGGCTATACAAATAACATTTAAAGTGAAAAGTGTATTTAACTAGGGTTGATATCTTTAATGGACTTAAATTCCAGTCTACGTGAAGTAATTTCAAGATCACATCGAAGTCGATGTAACCTCCTTTTGTAAACATGTTTTGTAAACAACTAAAATTCACATTAATTTAACAACTATTTTATTAGCAATAAAAATAATAAAATTACATTTTAATATACAATTAAAAAAATTTATTATTACATTTAACAAGTGTCGTGTTATTTATTCCTCAAGTAAAACACCTTCGTGAATCATTTCTCAGCTCCGGAAATAACAAGAAAAGAATTTTTTACTCACTCAACAAATATTAGAAAATTTAATTTTATAAGAAATAAAAATAAATAAAATATTTTAAGGTCAAATAATGTGCTTCGGGGTGTCGATTTATGATTACATACTTGTATATCCAATTAAATAGTCCATTTTCATTGCCAAAATATACGAACACCCATTGGAAATAAGCGGGGAATAAATTGTTGGAGGGATAAAAGTGAATTGAAAAGATTTTTTTTTAACTTTGGAGGTCGAAGTGTGTGAAATGAATAAATAAAATAAAAAATTATTAAGGGTTATTGGCCATTGGGGTTTTCTTTTTAAATAATATTCTTGGTCGAGTTTTTGATGAAGGACACTTGTTCAGAGATCTCCTGTTTATTCGTAGGTGGATTAAAATGGCCTTTGGCTACCTCACATTTACAGGATTTAGGGATGCGATGGCGATTTCTATTCATTTTACCATTAAACATTGCAATGCGAACTGAATGTGGACAAATTTTCTTTCTTTTTATCATTTTACAAGTTTTCGTCAATTCTTCGTGGCATCGCAAAGTAAGTTTCGCTTTCATATTTTCATTCGTCATCGAATTAATTTTCAATTCCAAAGGGTTGGACTTATAAAAATAAAGGTGTAAGTGGATCCAAAAAAGGTATAAATCATTTGAATTTAATAGTAAAATAATTTAAATAATTTTATTTATTTTAATTTCGAGGTATTTACGATCGCAATAAAACGTCTTACGATGGATTGGTTTATTTACCCGCTAAATATACAGAATGTGGTAAGAAAGTGAATAAATATTAAATTAATTAATTAAATAAATTGATAGAAAAATCATTTATATTTTAGCTTGTGGTTTATCAAATTCAAGGAAAATACGCGGAAAAGTAGTCGGAGGTCGAGAGGTTGACGTGATGGCCTATCCATGGGTGGTAAAGAAAATTAAAAATTCTCAAAAAAAAAATTTAAACTAAATATTTAAAAATTAATTCCAGTCTCACTTGACACACAACGATGGTTTTTTACTTTGTGGTGGGACTTTAGTGACCGATAGACACGTAATAACAGCCGCACATTGCGTTAAAGAGTTAAGTTGCGTTGCGGTGAAGCGGCGATCGGGCGGTGCATTAATGAAAAAACACAAAATTAAATTTTCTTTTTATTTTTTTAGTTTAAAAATCGACCAATTTTGGGTGACAGTTGGCGATCACGATCGTAGTACACCGTGGGAAGCTTCGAGTGTCCGTGTGAGATCGATTCGAATGCTCATTCACCCGAATTACGATCGATTTACATACGATAACGACATTGCGATCATAACGTTATGTCGGGCTGTCATCACACGTTACATTCGCCCCGTTTGTCTTTTCCCACCTTTACATGATTTTTCTGGTCATTCTGCACTCGTTGTTGGTTGGGGAGTGACTGGCATATGTAAGTTATTTTTTTTCAAGGGTGTTAAAAAAGGATTTCAACTTTTTTTTTTTTAAGTTTCTAGTCTTAGTGATACATTACAACAAGTTGAAGTTAAGGTCGTTTCGAGGGAAATGTGTCTACAAATGCGATTGGAGCCTTTCGAGACACTTATTTTAACCGATAGAATGATTTGCGCTGGTGTTGTTGAGGGTGGAAAAGATGCGTGTCAAGTATTTGTTTTTAATATTAAAGTTTGGGTTGAAATTGTTTTTTAATAAATTATTTTTTATTAGGGTGATTCTGGTGGTCCTTTGATGTGGAATTATCTCGGCCGTTGGTATGTCATTGGTATTGTATCCAAAGGGTTCGGATGCGCTGAGCCTGGGAAGTTTGGAATTTATACTAAAATGAATAGTTTTTTTAATTGGGTTTTGTATGCTACTTCCAATGGTTTGCAATGTGTTCAATGATTGTATTAAAATAAAAAAATTTTTTTTAAAAAAAGTATTTAAATTTTTTAATTTAAAAAATCGACGTGTGAGGGCGTAAAGGTAACGGTTGTAGCGGACATGTTTGAATTTACTTAATTTTTATATCTGGAGTTTTTATTTGAATTTTTCAAACGAAATGAACACTATGATACATTTTCCAACACCACCTGAAGATGGTTTTGTTACAATTTGTGAATGGGAAAACGATTTAATTGCTCTTCCACTCAATGCCAACACCGATAAATACACTCACTCGGTAAGCACGAAAGTCACTTAATTAAAATTTAAATAAAATGTTAATAAACAATTTCAGATATTAAATTACCCAAAATTAGCTATCCCAGGCTCACTATTTGGACCTCAATTATCGAGAGAAAGTGCGAGAGATGCTTTTATTCAACAAAATGCGAGCACATGGACAAGAGCGCGTAGTTCTTGGTATAAAAAATCGTATTAAAATCAAATTTCAAACATTTTAATGTATTTTAATAGGCACGAAAGGGGATTTCGAGGTGTTATCGAGGAATTAAGCGCAGAAAACGATCAAGAAAGTATAAATTTATTATCTTATTAATGAATTTTGATTTGATTTGATTTATTTTTTCAAGGTTGGTTGTATTCGATTACGAGAAATATTTTACTAGGAATTAATTATCGAATTTCACGATTTGTTTTTCCATTTTGGCAAGCACGTATATTTTTATTACACTTTTCTAATATTTAAATCTGCTAATTCCTTTAAAAAATATTTTTATTTTACAGTTGGGTGTCGATGATGTTATAAACGAATTTACAAAAGTCTCAAATTGGTATTGAAATTATTAATTGAATTTATTTTAATAATTTATTTTAATTTATTTTATACTTAAGGAACCAAAGTATGATCAGAGCATTCGCTTGGCATCCAAAAGCGACTAAATTCGCAATTGCTTTTTCCGATGATTCGATTCGAGTCCACAGCATTAAAACGAGTGTCGTTCCAACCCTTAAACATAAATTTCAAAAATTAATCACGGATATGGCTTGGATGTTTGTTAAATAAATAAATAAATAAATAAATAAAAATTTAATTTTAATTATTTACCATTTTTTAGGCCTTATTCGACATCTGTTTTGACTGTGGCGTGTGCAAAGTACATTTTGATTTGGCAAGTCGATCCTGCGTCATTAATAACGAGGTGAATTATTGATTTTAATGGTTAATTAATATTAATTAAATTTTCTTTTCTATTTTAGGCCTTCAGCAGGTTGCGTCGAAGTTTTACCTTTTCCAGGTCGTGGACCCATAACGAGTTTATCGTGGAATCCGAATGGAACTGCGTTTATTTCAGCTTCACCTATTGATTCGAGGATGAGGGTAATTAAATTTAAATATTTAAATACACTTAAATATCTTTTTGTAATTATTTTATGAATTTAATATAAAGATTTGGGATATTGCGAAAGAAGAAAGCGAATCGATTTCTAGTTCAGCCGTTTCATTAGTTTCGTGGTCTCCTGATTCTGAATTTATATTTTCAGCTGCTCCAAGTTCAACATTCAAGTAATAATTAAAAATAAAAGTTATTTTTAAAATCATTTTTCAATTGAATTTATATATTTTTAGAGTATGGAATACACACACATGGAAAAACGAGACTTGGTCTAAATTAGCTGGTCACTGCCAAGCCGTATGTTGGCATCCAAACAGTTCGATATTACTTTTCGCTACCAAAAACGATACTACCATTTATGGTTTGGATTTTTCAAATGCGAAAAACAATTTAAGCAAAAAAGGTGAAAGTGGTGTCGATGATGTCGTTTCGGTCGCAAATGTAGCTCCAGTCACGTTCGAAACTCCAAATGGCAACGTAGAGTAAGTCAAATCGCAACCAATTTCAAATTTCAAATTAATTTCCAATTTTCTGTCATGTGTTAAGGATTGGGGGAACGGTTCAAAGTATGGATTGGGACCCACACGGTGAAAGATTAGCCATTATTTTTGCTAGTAATAGAGACATAAAATCAGCACAAAAATATATCGCCGTTTTCAGAACGAATACAGTACCATATTTGGAATTAACGCCTTGGTAAGTGAATTTATAACATTAAAAAGTATATTCCACTTTAAATCGTATTTATTTCAGTGGTTTTATTCGTGGTGCACCAAACGAAGTGCCGCAGTTGATAGCATTTCAAAAAAATTATGAAAATGGTGCACTTTTAACTGTGGTAAAATTCATTTTTTAACAAATTTAAATTTGTTTTAAATTTATTTAATTTGCAATTATTTTAGTGTTGGACTCACGAATTTACAGGAATCGGTCGCGTTAGTTTTATTCCGATGCATTTTATGCCATCTTCGATAATTAACGCTAAAGGATTTGCCGTTGATTCGCCATTCATCAAAGAACCAGTTTGGTAGCATAAGTTTAATACAATTTGATAAAAGGTATTTTTTATTTAAATTTTTGTATTCAAAAACAATTTGACAAAAGAAATCCACAATTTATTAATTATTTTTTATGGTTTTCCTCAATATAATTCATTTGAATTAGTGTTTTATAATACAAACGATGAGCCAAAAGTCCACCGACGATAGTTCCGAGCCAGTAAATAACAAAAATGGTCAAATCGTTATATTCATCGTAATTACAATACAAAACACTGACTATTACTGGATTCATATGTCCACTAGTTAATTTCTCACCTTAAAAAAATTATTAATTCACAATTAAATCGTATTAAATGTAAATTTACTTGATTGTACGATAATGACTGCAGAAACAGCCTCGACGTAATTACTTATAAGCAATGGTAAATTCTCTTCTGAGAATATTTCGACAAATCGTTCGATAAACGATAAAAATATAATTATTGGAGTTGTTTTAAATATCGAAATGTCTAATTTCGGACAATCTTGTCGCTCGTTTATACGGGTAATTGCCATCAACCTTAAATAATAATTAATAGACGAACAAAGAAATTATAAAATATTTACAAGTAAATGAATTGACCGGCCATCATATGCATCAATAATATAATCGAATTATATAATTTCTTCTTTTCCAATATTATTTTTTCGACATAAATCGTTGGATTTGCATTCGCTTTTCCCCATAGAAAAGTCCATAGAAATTCGACCATGAAAATGGTTAATATGATTTGTTCTCGCGATCGCAATAAGTAGTCGATGATGGCGTACGTAATGCATAATTCAAACATTGATACGAACTCTACGAATATTAAAGCCGAAGATTCATTTTCGGTGAAACCTTTGACGATAATACGACTATAATAAGCTGAAATTGCAACGATCGTTAATTGAGCGTAGCAAAGTAAAAGGGTAGACATCATTTGTTATTGTTGTTAAAACAATATATTTTACAAAATATTTATCGTAAATTTGCTTTATTCAGTGTATAATTCTGAAAACTGATTATACATTTCGATAATAGTATGAAGCCAAATTTCGAGTTTATCTTTTAATTTCGAATAGTACAATGTACATTTATCGAAATAGAAATTTAAAGTATTTTTAAAAGTTTGATCTGAATAAGCGAAATGCGCCAATATACCACCGATGATTGGTGCGAGCCAATAAACATTGAAAAATAACATTTTTTGATCGAGGAAACATTTATAGAGCATACAAGTTGCTAGAACTGGATTGAACATCCCATCGGTAAAATTCCAACCTAGAATTAAAGCAAAATTAAAAATAATAATTAACAATTATGATTTGATTATTAAAAAAAATTATAAATGTCGCTCAATTCTGAACATTTTAAAATTAAAATTAAAATCAATGAAAACTACTTTTGACTGCTGCAATGGAGATCAATTTTACTTTTTTTGCTCCATTCCAGTTGTTTTCTGTGTACAGTTCAATGAATGAATGTTAGGAAATGAGTTTCTCTTCCTTTTATCAGAATTCTACTCACTGCATTCTGCCTTTAGTTTTATTTGTTTATTTGCGAATTTTTAAATATTTTTTAGGTTTGGTCCTATAATTTACATGTATAAATTTCCATACAAATGGTACATCAAATTTTAGCTTATCCCAAACTTTGAAAAAAGTGTAATATATATGATAATCAGAATTGGGTGATATTTAATACTTTAAGAATCAAATGATAATTTTTAAATTTTTAATATTTAAAAATTATATTTTATATCAATATATTTACCAATGGCTACCAAAACGACGGTTATAGTCGCACCTACGTAAGCATTTGCAAAGAATGGATAATCCTCACAGAGAAATAGCCCCACTAACTGACTAACAAATGACAAACTGCCTTCAACAATCATCCCTATTAACATAGAAACAGGTAAAGGAGATGAAGAACAGAACGATGAATCGGAATACACAAACCGAAATCTAAAATAAAAACAACAAAAAAAATGAAAAAAAAAAAATTTGAATAAAATTCAAAATACTCACATTAAGAGTAAAATTGTCAATAATGATAAACCGGTGACCAAAATCAAATTGAACATAACATCTTGATCGGTTAAAATGAGATTCTCGATATAAATACTAATATCGAACATAGCAAACGTCTCGACGTGACTCCAATAAATTTCAAATATGAAAGCAAACACAAAATAATAAAAAGCAGACACATTCTCAATAATTATATGAAGAATACACATTTCCAATATCGCTAAAATTTCACGAGCGAAGAGACAATGTTTGGTGTTTTTAATGCAAGTTTGGAACAAAATTCGTGCATATTGGATTATAACAGCCATAAATATTAAAAACACGCCTAATGGCAATGGATTTGCGTTTTGTGTAAAATCATTTTCGTCTATCGTTTGGTTGAGGCGAATACATTCAACTTTTGATAAATTGTATTGCGCTATTGATGTGACAACCATTTTGGATTGGCATTGTTATATTTTATAATAATAATAATGGGTATTTTAGTTTAATAAATTTAATGGTTTTATATACAATGATTTAATTTTGGGTGTTTTTTTTTTTTAAATATTAATTTAGAATTTCTTCTAATTTATCTTGAAATAATGTGTTACTGTACACATAATATGCCATGTAATTACCAACCACAGGCGCGAACCAATATAAAAGGAAAAATTCAATATTGGTGTGTCCAATGCAATGATAATATAAAGAAGTTGTTAAAAGTGGATTATTTTTACTCCCGACTGTATTTGTACCTATTTAAAAAAATTATTTTTAATTTAAAAAAATTATTTTAGATTTTTACTTACGAATGACTGTGAATATTGTAGTTATGATCGTCGAAGTTATATTTTTCTCGAGTATCGGAAAATCATTACTTAAATACCGTTGAAGTAATTGATTTAAGAATTCAACGGATGATTCGATGATTATGCCCATAATCAATACTATTTTAATGGGTGTTTCGCAGTCGTGGAAAAAATCCAAATATTCTTTTAAAAATCTGCAAAATTTAAAAAATTTAAATATTTTATATAATTAAAAAAAAAATTATATATTTACGAAGTGAATAAAATAGCAGCTAAAAACTGTGCAGAAATAGCCAAAGTGTGATTCATAACTTGAACTTCTTCCACTATATTTTCAACGATGTAACTCGTAACACTCACTGAATTTTTATCGGTTACATACGACCACCAAAGAAATATAAGAAACATGACGAAAATCTTTTCAGATATTATGTGATTATCCAGTATGAAAAAAGTTAAACACTTTTCAAACATCGTTACAAACTCATCAATAAACATAAGAACTATTTCATTTGAAATTAATATTCGACTCAAAGAACGAAATTCGTGTGACAACAAATTAGTTACCATTAAATACAAAATGGATCTATCGATAAAATCGTTAAAGAAAGCAAGAATCATTTTTTTTAAACAAATTATAAATATATATAAATAGACTCCATTTTGTAACACGTGATTTATATTGTTACAATTACAAACCATTTAATTTTTCAATAACAAAAATATTACAACTCGAGGCAAATGTAAAACAAAATGGGCCAAAATGCAATCAAAGGTGCGATCCAATATATTAACAAAGTCTCGTACGTTATAGTTCCAATGCAACCGTATTGAACACTACTCGCCGCGAACGGATTATAGAAATACTCATTGAAAGTATTATCTGTAAATAAATAGAAAAATCAAAAAACTCATTTGATAATAATAAAATTTAAACGATACTTGTGACAATAACCATAAAAGTATATACAGTCAACCAATTCTGCGATTTCAAAAAAGCTACTGAATTCGACATGTAAATATTAAAACGTTCGAGAAAATTAAGTAAACCGATGAGAACACTGGCGGGACAAACCGACAAAGCTCTTTTCTTCGCACATATAAATTCAACTTCGGAGATATTTTGAATTACCCATAAAAATTGGGTTAAAAAACTAGAAATAATTAACAATTATATGAAATTAAAATTATATAAAATTCAAATCCTACATCCAAGCCAATCTAGCGGCGATTATTTGAAGAAATACAACCGTAAAAATAAATGCGTAACTGTCATCATCACTTATGACTATTTTCTCGAAATAATAAGCGGGATTGGCTATAATGATTCCTTTGATTTTCAAATTCAAGTAAAACCACCAGTAAAGTAAAATAGCGAGGAAAGTATAAATAACAAATAGTGGGAAAGATCTCGATAAAGATTCCAATTCAAGAGATGAACAAACAACTTCGACTGTGAAGAGAAATTCGGCTAAAGGAACGTATAATTTTGGATTACGACTTGGTGCTCTCGTAATACAACGGATGAGGTAAGTTGTCATATTTATTAAAATTATATTCATAAGATGTAAATAAATCGACCGATCGTTCGAATCCGATCTGTAAAAATAATTTTAAAAGAAAAAATCAAAATTCTCACACTTAAAAATCCAATGAAAAACTTACACATTTTCATCACCTGAATCTCCATTACCATTATCCATTATTTGATATTCATGTAACAAGCATTAAATAAAATATTGTTGATGAAAAACAACAATAACAAACAATAGTAACAATTTAAAATTGAATTTGCCCACATTTGGATCAACTCTTTACCGTACATGAATGACACGCAATGTTGACATTGAGGCAATTTTATAATCTCATCATGTTAAACATTATAATATACACTACAAGATGGATTTGTCGTAAAACAATACACAATACTATATATTTATTTTTAATCGAAGAATTAATCTATTCGTGCGAAATATGTGGTTTGATGGTTGAAATTGCTTCACACACCAATGGATTTTCCCTACATTTACTCACTGGGTTCAGTTACTGTCTCAGTTTGTGGTGGCATTTGTTGACTGGTGGCACTTTGAAAAGCAATGTTAATTACTGGGAGAAATTCATAATCGGTGAAGTTGATAATGTCGTATCGATTGCTGCTATTGTAATGGGACAATTTATTATCGGACATTTCGATTGGTTGTGAGTATATTTTAATAATTTAATAATTTAAATAATTTTTAAAAGAAAAATTTATTTTCAGTGTCAAAACATTTATTTATAATTCAATAAGGATTTTTCGGCGAATCGATCATTTTCCACTCGAAGATACCACACCGATACTCGTGTGTTCGGCCGAACTTAAAACAACCGCTCTCGAAGCTGCTTTGATCGAAGCGGTTTTGCAATTCGTCGAACGTCTCAATGTTTACATGGCCAGAGATTATGTTTTGTGTAGGAGTTTGTTATGGCAAACTGCATTGAATATCTGTTTAATTCTTATTGGTGAGTTAATCATTAATTTACTCGTGATTATTATTTATTTTTTTTATTTTTTTTAAAGCTGTAAATGTAATTGGGTTCTTCTTCAATCCAGTTATAGCAACCATAATGCAATATGAATGTGCTGATTATTCAACTATGGAGTTTTTTCTTGTTTATTGGATTGGAAATGTGTTTGGTTCTTTATTAGCTCATTATTTCTATTTATTATTTGTGATGAAAGTACATAATGATGAAGATGTTAACAGTTATTTATGTTTATTAGCCAAAAGTAGTTGAAAAAAATTATAAATTTTTACAAATTAAATATCAAATAAAATTATGATAAAAATGATGGGCTAAAACACCTCCACTCAAAGTCCCAAACCAATAGTGAATTAGAAAACCGAGCAAGTGTTTGACACCAGCATCGTTTATACCGAAACATTCGTAATGGAGTATTGTTGCTATGTTTGGATTGAAAAAACCACCGGTCAATATAACATCTACAAAAAAATAAATTTTTTAATATAAATAAAACTGTTGATAACTTATTAAATACCGATCATTGATAAAAGTGTTTTAAGTAAAGCTTTCCACAAAATATTATTGAAAAGGGCATAATCAGTTCCCAAATGCGCACTCAATCGATCGACGAATTGTATACTTGCTTGAATAGCAGTCGTTCGTAAAGAATAGTATAAATGCACATCCGATCGGCAGATATCGATGTTACCAACGCAGTCGATGTTCTCGATTTTTCGCAAAAGGTTATCAAAACTATGAAAAACAATAAAATTCAATAAAATTATTTTCAACCTCGACTCATCTTGACCAATAGGAGTGCAACAAAAATCCACAAAGCTCTCCTATTGGTCAAAAGAAATTGACCAAGTGTTCCAATTGGTCTTAGAAATTGATAAATCAACCATTTCGACAATAACTTACATCCAAGCAAAATGCCCAGCCACTAATTGAGTGATGACTATAGAAAACATATCGAAAAATCTTTCACCACAAACAGCAACTCTTTCCACATAATAATTGGCATTCCCAGTAGCTTTGGTATCAATCGACATCCAATACAAAGATAAACAAAAACTAATAAACGTAGGGATCATAAAATCAATGGAAGTCTGTCGAGTGAGCGAAATGATCTCCAAAGCCGATCCACATATTTGAAACGTTAAAACAATTTCATCCAAATAAATAACATCATCCGATACTTGCGAACGAAAATATTCACGTAGAATGAAACTTGACAAATTAATAATGAGAATATTGATTGAATGAACAAAAAGGAGGATAAGATCGTGATTATTTTGTCGATATAAATAAGTAAATGGATATAAAAAGATATTAAACGCGATTCTTTTTGCCAGTCTCATTTTGAATTAGCCTAAAATCATTGTTTAATAATCATCAACAATTTGTTTGTTTTCAGTGCTAATTTTCATATCGGAAGTAAAATAACAACCAGGAAATATCGTTTCAGGTAAATCCGGTTTGGGTGCCTTTAATAAATTTGTATGACTTAATTCATAAAAAACTATTTTTTTTAAATGACTCGGGAAATATCTAATAATTTCTTTTTACAAAATTTTTAAAAAAAATTAATTTTACAATTTTATTTTTTCTAATAAATTAATTTTTTTTTTTTTAAATTATTTAAATTTTTTCTTTCCAGCTTCACTCATTTTCCGTTTGGTTGGACTAGTCGTGAATCGTTTAATTATAATGAGATAAATCTGAAGAGCGACCATCGATCCGACCATTGATGCGATCCAATAAACAATAAAAAACTCGAAGACGGAGTGACCTTTGCAACCGAATTTAAGCGAAGTTGCCAGAACTGGATTGAAGTATCCTCCGCTATAGTTAAGTCCTAATAAAAAGATACTTTGTTATAATATTAATTAAAATCGATCATTTTTACCAGAAACGACAAGTGCAGTTGATAACAACGAGACGTAAATATTATTTTGCAACATCGGTAAATTTTCCGATGTCATTGCATTTAAACGGTCAATAAGAGTGAGTAGAAATTCAACACAAGCACCTTGCCATACGGGTACCTTGAAAAAAAAATTATATTTTTATTCCTAAGATTTTTAAAAGGTTTTTTTGACCTTAAGAATAACTTACAATTAGATCAGCATCGCAAATAATCTCGTGGCTTTTAACACTGTGTTGGTGGGACAATTCAAACGACCAAAGGTAATGAACCAAACTTTAGAGAAAATACAAATTATCATTAAGAATTGATATCAACAAATACCAAAATGAAAATTTACTTCCATACAAATTTCCCAGCAAGTAATTCGGCTAAAATCTTTAATCCAGCTTCCCAATGTTTACAGGTCCCTCGAAAATAATCCTCGACGTGTTTATTGGGATTAACAGCCGCATCACCGAACGTCAACGTCCACCAATAACAAGCCATAAACAAACCGACGGCGAATGGGAACAAACCGTAAATTTCGTAGATAAATGCAAGTTCGAAACAAGATCCGCAAAAATCCAAAGTCGAAATGAATTCCTCGGCTAAAATCTGGAATTCGGCTTTGAATATAATCCTCGATAAAATCCGTAGTCCGTGGCAAGTGGCCATTAGCACCACCAAATCGCCCATATGCACTAACCACGTATACATTCCCTAAAAATATAAATCCCAATAAATCAAAATGATAATCAAAACATAACTTTAATGATAATAATATTTATCAATATTAAAATTTAATATGAAATCTTGAATAACAACAAAATTGAAATTTTGATATTGGGAACTGATTGATGTTGTATTTACATTGACACCATTTGAAAATCAACTATGATAACCTTATTTAGTAGTCAATTTATTCATCACTTTATAATATCTATATTTTAGTGAAAGCTAAAGTATATTGCTCACCTTGAATTTGATGTTTGAAAACTCTAGTGA
Source organism: Henia vesuviana (assembly GCA_034696185.1). Taxonomy (NCBI): domain Eukaryota; kingdom Metazoa; phylum Arthropoda; class Chilopoda; order Geophilomorpha; family Dignathodontidae; genus Henia; species Henia vesuviana. The sequence goes on along the minus strand of JAQFZU010000276.1, from coordinate 8,711 downwards.
TGTAAAGAAGTAAAATACACCCAACAATACAACAGACCCTAGAATTTTGAATGATTAAAATTAGAAAAGTCCTTATGTCATTAGATCCAGGAATATCCCAGACCCAGAAGTTATTTTCAAATGGGAAAAGTAAGTTTAAACTTGGCCCATTTATTATAATATCTGAAAGGAAATATTAATTGATAAATATAAAATTTTTTAGAATTTATTTTTTTATATGGAAAAAATGTATGGAAATTATTTTGAAAAATTATTTTGAAAAATTCTGGGTTTTTCATATGTCTATTGAACTATGATTTTAGTTTGATTTTTTTTATGATAAAAGGGAAATTAAATTGAAAGTTTCTTTTTACTTCCTCATTTTTTTTTTTTTTTTTTAAGATGAAGATATTTATTTCATTGTTTTATCAAAACTTGTTTATAAACTTACAATGGATACTTCAGTTTTAAATTGGTTTTGGGTAAAGAAAGTCATTTGTTTTTTTTCTTTTCCTTGTCCTTAGTTGAAAGAGGTCAATGAACTTAAAAGAAACTTTTTTTTCTTAAATAAATATTTTATTTATTTTTTTTTAAATTTATTTTTATTTACAAAATGAATATTCAAATGGAAATTTTATTTTGGTATTCAGATTTTTACTTGATTTTAAATGGCACAATGATGCAATAGAATTTGTGCAATATTTCTTTGAAAAATAATTTTAAAAAAAAAATTTATTTTTTAATAAAAAAAAATTAAATTTTGAATTTTATTCAACAACCACTTAAATGACAAGTGAATATTAAATATAAAAATTTTCCTAGAAATAATTTAAATTCAAATTTCGGGTTTTCAGTTTTGAAATAATTTCATTTCAACTTTTCACTTTGATAAATAATTCAATAATTCTTACAGAATTTCAACTTGATTCGTCTTATAACCTACTTTTCAGGTTTCCAGATACAGGTTAAGGAGATTCTTTACGGCTTCTGGTCGAGGCCACTCAACGACAGAATCACCAGTGGCCTTCGTCAATGGACAGTTACTTGAGGGCAATAATCTGTGTTCATCCATGACCAATTACGGATTAAATCGGACTCGGATTAAACGTAAATTTATTATAATACCCTCTTGAAACTACTAAAACCTGTTTTAAATGATATTTGTTACTTTCGTCATTGGTCTCGACCATTGCCAATGCCCATTCGAATCGTTTGATTAAAAGCCTCGCCCAATTGAATATCAGTTGAAATTTGTCAAGTCTTTCAAGGGGATAATTTTTTTGGAGTATCTTGACCTGATTTAGGGCTAATAGGGGTTGTTTGGAAGGACAATTTATATGGTATTTTCCATCATTTTAACCCTAATGTTTTGCCCTAAATCATGTCTTTAACTCATTTGAATAGCATCGCTTTAAATAATTTTATTTATATTTACTAAATCCTATCTAAAATTTAAAAAATAATAATAAATTAAAAATTAATTTAATTTTTATTTTAATTCAAAAAAATTTTTTTTAACCTAATTTTAAGTATTTTGATGAAATTGTTAATTCCGGGACACTATGAAAGTGGAACGAAATTCATTGAAAATAAAAATGATGGAAAGGACTTAAAAAAAATTTTTTTTCTTGTTTTGTCAAGGTTGAGGGCGTCTTTCAAGCTTTTATTAATAATTTTACTCTTTATTTAATATCAAAACAACATTTTTCGAATGATTTAATTCATTGTGACATAACCAAAACCATAAAAAAATCTATTAAAATAAATTAAAAAAATTTATTTTTATATTTATATCAGTGATAAATATTAAAAAAATCAATGGAAATGACCTTCCAAAAACAATACTTTAATAAACTCCCAAAAACGCAAACCCATAATCAATGAACAATACAAGGGCGGATGAAATATCAAAGTATGAAAAGAGTGTTGTCAACACTTTTTAAAAAATGTAAAAAAAAGTTGTGTTATTATTTTTTATGCATTTATTTAAATTTTTTTTTTATTTTCTAAAAATTCTTTTCTTCTGGGAGCGAGGCTTAACCGGTCTGCATTCTTGAAAATAAGGTCAACGGAGCGGCCTATATAATAGCCAATGCAACCAGCGACTAGCGGTCACAAATCTACCATTTCGGTTCTTTCACTCACTTAAATCTCTCGTTTTTAATTCAATAGTTATTATTTCACAGCCATTGAGTTTTAATCCGACCATTATTTCGCCAATTTGCGGCGTTTTCGGCCGCACCGATCATGGAGTTAAGGTAAGCTTTTCATCACAATTAAGTGAAAGTTAATTTTCTTAAAAATATTTTTTTTTAAATTTTATTTAAAATTTAAAAAAAATCTTAAATTTATCTAAATCAAACACCAATGGTTAAATTTATAATCAGGAAGTTCCTACTGTAAATTTAAAAAAAAAAATATTTTAACCGGTTTTTAATGCTAAAATTGTTTGTTGAATTAACTAGGACATTTAAAATTAATATGTAAAAAGTATCATCTGCTAAATGAAATCAACATACTCTTACCCAATAATATTAACTGAATAATTTTAAAATAGACTAAAACATTGTTATAATCAATTTATATATCATTTGAAAGCTCGTATTTGATTGTTATATGGCAGTAACTTATCCCGGTCTATTAGTCTCATTTATTCACGTTTTGCACGCTAAAACTACTTTGCTCGAATACGAGCTGGTTCGACGACCTTATTTCCCTCAGGCTTATTCTTAATCTGGATTATTCCTCTTCAACATAAACCACATATTTAAAAATAAACATAAAATAACACTTAAAATATCATATTTCATATTAATCAGATATTAAAACTCGGTATTCTAAATTTTAATTCCACTTAATTCCATTTTAACACTCGTTACGCTTACTTTAACTTTAACATACATTTCAATCTCAATAGAGCATAAAATTGTGCGATTTAATTACGATATAAAGTCAATTTGAAAAGAGATAACAACTGAAAGGTAAACGACCAATAACTAGAAACTGTAAAAATGGTAAAAAAGTAATTTAATAAACAAATAATAAAAAACGAGGACAAAATTGTTGTAGCAATTCATTATCGTTTTAATCATCGATTAAATCGTATATCATTCGTATGATAAAATTGGTAAATTTTTAATGATCTCATTTTTGGGTGTTACCAATGAGGCCTACTTTTCATAGCCACTAGGGCGGGGAATAAACAGCAATGACCTTGACCTTGAAATTATATATTTACAAAAAATTGTAAATAAAATTTTAAAATTAACTTTAATTTTTACACGAAAAAAAAAGTGTTAATAAATGAGGTCGAAAATTGTGAAATTGGGATTTTTCGTTGAATGTTATGTTAAATAAGCGTTTAAAAATTGTTGATATTAAATGGGTCACACGATTCGAGGAAAGAGGCTTAAAATACGATATTTTTTTTATCTGTTTTTCGTAATGATGTGAATATGAGATATTTAATTCGGATAATGATTACTATTAGTGAAAATCAGGGCAAATCTCATTTTTATGGCTCGTTGTTCAAATTATCTTTTATATGCGAACATAATAAGGACTAATAATGTTATTTTTATTTCTTTAAAACAGGTTGTTAGCTTTGGTCGTTAGCTTGTTAGCTGGGTGTTGTATTGCCGATTTCGTATCGCAAAATACACCAATCATCGTGAGCGCCATAACGAAAGTAGCTCGTGCCAATCATAATGTGGACGAGACACCGAAATCAGAATCCAATGGCACTTCTGCATCTCTCATATCCACAACCTCTGAAGTCCCAATAATAACTGAAAAACAACAAACTCAGAATGATAATTTGTCAATAACATCCCAGGAAAACATTTGGACCGCCTTGGAATCATTTTTAGTACCGCCATCTGGTATCGAATCGAGCGTGACATCGGCACCTTTGAGTTTCATAAAGCTTCTTCAGTCCCTGGATGACATTGCTACGACCTCGAAGGCGGTAACTGAGCATCAAAGCGGGCGGTTTGCGCGAAGCCTCGACGATGACGAAGAATTGGAGGAAGACGAAGAAGAAGATTCGACTCCGTTGACTCCTTCTTTGGAGGATGCGTTGTCTAGATTGGCAAATGCCAGGGACGATCGATTGGTCAGTTTTGAAAGCGATACTTTGCCCACTTCGCCGACTCCGCCACAGACCGTACCAGCCTGGGCGAGGGTACCTTTGTACTACCAAGGTGCCGGACTTCAGCTTAGAAGGGAACCGTCTCCACCGGCATTGATTAATCCCGCTCTGACTTCGGTGCCCAGCAACGCACTGGATTTGTCGGCGCTTCTGGCAATGATGCTGCGTTCTTATCCGTCCAGTCCGTCACCGTTGATCCCCAATTTACTTTTCCCCAGCATGTCTTTGGTGAACAGAAGCAGTGCGATACCACCCGTACCTCAGAGTTATGGTAATTCAGTCAACAGTTTGTTTGGAAAAAGCTATAATCCTCCGAAACTGTTGCCCGATCTGAAATCGGACGACAAAGATGGCAGCAGCAAAGAACTGGATCCGGCAGAATCGACGCAGGATAAAGTTTCGGCCAAAAAGCCGGAAGACAACGACTACGAGTACGAATACGTTTACTACTACTACGACGAAGACGATCCCAACAACAAGACGATGGTGGTCAAACCCGCAAGTGCGGTCAAGCCCAAAATCGATCAAAAGGTGGGCTCCACGGCAGTGCCGGCCCTTCTTCCCAGACAACCGGTGGGTCCTTCCGCGGCAGAAGGAAGATCGGTGGATGGTGGCATTGCCGGATCCCCCGATAACCTTTTGAGAGATTTGGACATGAGGCCACCGTTGCTAACGCCCTTTTTCACTACTCCACCACCGGTCAAGTCTCAGCCTTTGCCTTTCGTTCAAGGTCCGCAATCACCGGTCATGTTTTTGGGCATTCAAAGGGAGATCCACCAGGGACCCAGAGTTCCTGCAAGAACTCACCCGGCCAAGGAACCTGATGATTTGTATGCTTTTTCCAGAGTGTTCGAAGATCAAACTTCGCAATCGATACTCCCATTTACCTACAAACCACAATTGGAGGACATCGGAGAAGGAAGGGTTTTTGAACCAAATGCCACCGACGATGAACTGCTCGTACCAAAACCCAAACCGACCACAACCAAACTTCCGAAGAAAACAACCACTACCGAAAAGCCGACAACAACTTCCGGTAAGGGAAGAAGACCCGGTGGAAGAAGAACTACCACGCAACCGACCGAAGCGACCACGTCCCAGAAGGGCAGAAGATTGCCTGGCAGAAGGAACAATCAGAGAAAGAACACCAGACGAGGTAAAGAACCGACCGAAAAACCAGACGAAGCAGACGACGACGTGACCACCGAGAAACCAGCAAGAGGTGGCAGGAGAGGTACCAGACCTTCGCGAACCAGGACGACCGGCAAACCGAAAGCCGGTGGAAGAAGAAAAACGACACCATCTTCAAAATCCAACGGTAAAAACGAAAAAACAACAACTCCAGCCTCATCCGACGATGCAACCACTCAACCAGCAGCAATTGCCACAACCAAAAGGCTATCGAATTTATTTCCAAGAAGAAAAACATTGAAACCAACAAGTCCATCTCCAACCCCATCGGAAGAAGAAGGAGGAAACGAAGAAGAAGAAGTGCAAATCACAGAAAAACAAACAGCATCACAACAAAGTGGCAGGAAAACAAGAACAACAACAACACCTCTAACAACAACGAACGAACAGAGCGAAGAAGGAGTAGAAGCAGAAGCAGAAGAAGAACCACCAACTCCGGCAACTCCGGCACCAAAATCACCCATTCAGAGACTGAGACCATTGAGACCCTTGAGAATAACAACAACCCAAGACCCAGAAAATTCATAAAATAAACAAACTTTAAATTGAATAAAAAGTGAAAATAAAAATTAAAACATAATATAAATATATAAAAAAAAAAATATTTTTTAAAAATGACACATTGTATAATAACAAAAAAAAACACCGTTGAAACAGTGAACTAATACCAAGAGGAAAAAAATGGTCATTATTATTCTTATATTATTTTTAATTTTCACATTTATTTTAAAAGAGAATTTTATTCAACTATTTGAGTGCCATTTTTCTAATGTAATATAAACTATTGTTTGATCGAAACTTTCACAAAAAAAAACACATTAGTTTGCTAAACTTCCCTTCTGTTTATGTTTAATAAATAAATTTTTAGGTTTTAAATCCACATTATTCTCAATACACAATCAAACACAACACGCCCTACCAACCATCGACCAATAAAAAATTAACATTAAAATGACGAAATTCAAACGAACCAATGAACGACGACTAAATTCTAAGCGCGTGCTACCATTTTGTTTTCGTATTATCGAGGGCTTTAGGTGGTTTTAGGCCCACCATCAATCGCGCTTTAAATCGGGCCGTGTATCATGAAGTCGAATGTAGCTATAAGAAGCAACACTAAATTAGATACGAAAGAAGCCATTCGACGTCATAAAACATCGCGATCGCCATCGGTTAAAAACGGTAAAGTGGCAAATAGCGAAGGTTCGTCAGTAAACATGGTAGCAGCCATTCAAGATCACATCTCGTGTACTAAATCAGCCGATTTGCTTAAAATACAAGACAGTAAAGAGGACAAAGTGGCTTTGGCCTGTGAATTAGATCATATGTATGCAAATTGTGGTGAACCGAAACTGTCGACTGACGATTCACAACCGATGAAACAGCTTAAAGAATTACTTTTATTTCATTTGGATCTCGTGCAACAACAAGAAGAACAATTACGAGCCAAAGATTGCCAACTTAATCAATTGAGAGAGGAGAAGCAAGCAGTAAGGATTTCAAATTGATATTTATTTTATTCAACCATTTTTTGTTATTAAAATGTGAAAGATTTCGCGCCTTAAACTGGCGTGTCACAACATGGGATTTAATACCTCCGTTATAACGAAGTGCTTGTACCGAGGTGGATCCAGGGGTTTGTTGCGTGACGTCTGGAAATGTCATTTTTGCCATTGGTTTTTCGAGTGTGAGTGACGTAACAACGAGTTGTGTTTTTTTTATGGAGTTTCTTCGTATTTTTTTTTGTAATTTTATTTTTGTTTAATTTGAACTAAAATTTTATATTTTTTTGTGATTTTTGATGTTTTATTGATATTTATTGTATTTCGTTAGGTTTTTTTTAGTGATTTTTTGAGGTTTTTAAGACCGTTTGTCATTTCCGGCGCGACGAAAACTTCCGATTTAAAGATGGCGAAGTTTAGTTTGTTGTAAATGTAAATCGTTGATTTATATATGGTGTATTGCGTTTCGTGTCAGTCGAATTTTCGACGAACTTGGCGTTTTACGATAGGGGACGATGCATGTGAGATGCGGCAAAAAAGTGTCACAAACGAAACTGGTCCGTACGAGGTGCAACGTTCATTCTCTTTCTAAGCCTAACACGCACTTAAAATATGATACAAACTGTTATTATTGCAAATTTATTTATTTTAAAAATGACTATTTAAAAAATAATACCAAATTCTAAATATATTTACAAAAATTTATTCATTTTTCACAGCTCAAACAACGGCTCGAGCAACGCGTCGAGAATCGTAAATCACAAGCAAAACAAAAACAGAAAATCGTCGAATCATCAAATTTAACGAATAATTCGAATTCTGAAGTTGAAATCGACTCCTACGTATCACCAACGACTCCATCTGATGAGACGAGGCAACGATTACAGCCTGAAAAAAGTCGAAAAAGGTTTTAAAATGATAAAAAATAAAAATAAATTTTTTTAATAACAATTTTTAATTTTATTTATAATAGAAAAGGATCATCAGATTTAACACACTGTAGAAGAAATATTCGTGCATTATCAAAATCAGAATCAGCAGATGAAGAAACGGATTTAAATAGTGAAATTAAACAAATAGAATCAAATGAATCAAGTGAACAGACTTTAAATGACACATTAACATCATCCGAATCGAGGAAAGATTTTCTTCAATCAGATTCGAATTATTTTTCTAATTATAATCCTTTAAGAAATCCCGACAGTCTAACACCTCATGAAGAAGTGTTAGGTATTACAATTTTTATTATTAAAATTATTATTTAAATTTTTATTGTTAAAATAAATGATTTACAATTTTGATTGTTAAAAAAAATTGATTTTAAATTTTTTATTATTAAAAAAAATATTTTGAATATTTTATTAATTTTTTTAATTTTTAGTTCCGAGTTGGCGGTTACATCTAGTTACGAGTTCTTATCAATTGGAGAGAACTGAAGTGAGAATTATGAGATTTTAAAATATGATTTTTATAAATTAATAATTTATTTTGTTAGAATTTAGCCGATGAAGTATTCGTTAAACGTCATCAAAAATTTGAAGTCAGGGAACGGAGGAGGAAAAAATGGGATATTCAACAGTTAAGGGAACAAAAAAAGAACGAGAAATTAAAAAGAGGCAGAAGTGGGATTATAGATGATCCTGATGAAGATTTAGACAGTTGTTCATTTTGTCCTAATCCAGATGAAGGTTAAATTTTAATAATAATTTTTTTTTTTTTAATTTATTTTTTTTTCAATTTATTATTTAAAATTTTTAATTTTTTTTTTTTAAATTTGTATATTTTTAATTTTATTAAATTATTTAAAAACATTTTTAATTATTTTCAAAATTATTTTATATTTTTTTTATTATTTTTAAAATTTTTTTTTGTTATTTAAATAATTAAAA
>JAQFZU010000275.1:0-34099 GCA_034696185.1 Henia vesuviana | reverse complement strand
TTTCAACAAATAAAACAAAAAATGGTCCAACAAAAGAACATTCAGTCTTCGTTAGGTTGGGTGTGGCAACGTTTGGCGCCGTCACATCCGAGCTACCGTAATTTTTTGTTTATCTATTTTATGCCTGCATTCTCGAGTAAATCCTAATTAGTGTTGAGATAGGCATAGTGTTCAAATTTGTCTTTATGTTTTATTATTATTAATTTTATTTTCAGTTAAGTGGATTTAATTCAGTGAAAAAGTGCTAAATCATTCAGTAGTTTATGATTGGTTGAGATCGTCCTCATTTTTTTCAGCTTTCATCAATCCTTATTCAAAGAAAAAATTTGCATTTATACAAGTTTTAAAGAAAGAGGAGGAAAAATAAATCCAGATGTAATTTAGGTAATAAATTATCGAATTGCGGTGACAAAAAAAATTTTTTTTCGCTTTTGGTTAGTGAAATAAAATTTTAAATATTTTTTTTTACTTCATTAAAACATATGAAAGTGGTTTTCTCAAATAACATGCTTGAAGATGTACAATGACACAAACAATTAATTTTGGCATGTACAGAAACCGCAAAAATTTATAATTTCCTCTCAAATTCAAAATTCCAAAAATATTAAAACCAGAATAAAATAGTAATTTTTTCCCCTCTTCAATTAAAAAACTCCAAAACTCAAACACGAACTCCCAAACCGAAAAAAAAACAAACCCAACTCCCAACATTTGCGCGACCAAGTCATCCGTAGCAAGCGAAACCCAACTCTAAATACCACTGAACAAACACTAACATTTCCAACAATCCCCCTCCTCTAAGCCCCACCAATTTAATCATCTCTAAACCCCCATTTCTCCCCTCTTAAAAACATTTTAAAACCAAATTGATACCCTCCTACTTGAAACAACACCTCATTTACCCCTTCCACACGAACTAACCAACACCAAAACACCAAAAAAAAAACCACCATCTTAAAAAGTAATCCCCGTAAATTATTACCCATTCGCAGCAACCCAAATATGAATTTCAATCCCCTCCCCCAAAATGGCCGCCTTCGCTCGAGTGGCGATTCCTATCCGCGTTTCACAACATCAATATTGAAGCAGTTTCACGTTCCACGAGCGAGAAAGACGTGAACGTCAGCAGTAAATGCACTTCTCGAGTATATACGAAAAGGGGAATTAACCTAGGCCCCATCGCATTAATAAATCGGATGGGTCACGGTTAGGTGGACACGGCAAAGACTACATTAATTGATCGGTGCATTTGACTCAGGCAAAGATTAAGGTGCGGCCTGCGTATCCCCGATCTGCTGTCGAATTAGAGTGCGAGGCCCGTCGTATTTGTGCGTCGGACGAATAATCCGATTAAAACGATTGTGCCGAGGGAATGACCTGAAGAAAGGGAGAGAAAGAGAGAAGCGACTGCACCCATTAAAGCAACCTGGTGTTGCCATTAGCGCTGGGTGTGGGATCTTGGCAACATTTATCAGGAATGCGCCGGATTCACATTCAAAACGATAGCAATAAAAGGTTATAATTGCACCGAGTTTGTGTGTTGACATTGGCGGCAACAAGTCTCGAGACATGTATGGAATGGTGAGCTTCAAAAGTCGGCTTTAAAAGGGTTGTTAAAACTGTTTACATGTCTAAACTTTTGTAGAATCAAAGGATACGAATCGACATTGACACTCCATTCGCTTTAAAAAAAATTTTTTTGTGAAAGAAATTTATTCTAACCAAATAAGAGGAACACGGGATTTCGCACGGCACCTTCCTTTAATAAATATCTTCTGGGAAAGGGAAATGAGATTTCGAACAATCTCGTCCCTTGTTGTTCTGTCGCGACTCACGATGGCTTTAATAAATGTCGTATTCCTCTAAATTCCAATAGAAAAATCCTATACAAAATCCTCGCATTACATGAAATCGACGTTAATTTCAATAGGAATTGACGCCAGTTAACAAATAAGTTAAAGATTAATTTACACATGAAAACTGTAGCATTAAAACTGCGATTCATCAAAAGTATTATTGAAATCGTATCAAACTTTTCATAGCAATTGCCAACTAAACCTATTAAACAACATTAAACATCCATTAAAGCTTTACTCGCGATTTGCCCAGTGACCCCTGCCACGTGTCCGCCTCACTCCATTTATTAGCGAAGCTGTCTGAGTAAACCGAGGCAGCAAACTGCACACTCGCAGCTATTAGAGCAGGTAAAAGGGGTGAAAAGGATGATAGGATGGCACTAGGTGATGTTGGTGGAAACGAAATTGATAGAGCGAAATCAGATTTAAGAGAATTAATTAAGTTGAGAGAAAATGGTGCGACTAAACCGAATGCGGCCTTTCATACAGTTCCAATATTTACTTCGAATGCAACGATGGCATCAAGTCATGCATTCTTGATGAGGCCCCCGAATCTCTCCATCTAAATAGGCTTATTAAATGTAATTTCCTGCCTGCAAGCCCCTTAATAACCTAGCAAACTGGGTTTGGCTCGCTGTTGTATGAAAACATTCAAACTATGCGCGTAATGCGCAATACGCAAAACCAAAGCAACCAAAAGCTCAAGTCCAATAAGTTTAGTGCGCTATAGGCAACATTTTTCAAGCTCATGTTTCGCTGCTGCTACGAGAAGCGACCAGTACCAGCCCCTATACTAAGCTATTGATCTATTGAAGTCAAAAGAATAAAAAAGAAAAGATGGCAAAGAAAAGCGAGTGAATGAAGAATCACACATCGACCCAGCCTCGGCTCGCTCCTAGTCAATATAAAGCGCCACCTAGCGCTTTTTGACGAACAAAAAACTCAAAGAAGATTGGAGGAAAGCGAAAGGAAATAAGCCAATACTTGGACCAACAAATAATAAAAAGTTCATTTATTTTCTAAATTCTATTCTTGAAAATATAAAAATAATGGGATTTCAACTATTGGATTGGATTTAAAGGGAATAGTAAAAGCATATAATATACTATACAAATATGTCTTCATTTGGAATAATGTAAAATGAAGTATTTTTAAAGTACATACAAATACTCCCATTATAAAAAAAGAAAAAAAAACGTTGAGTTACTAATTTCGGTCGGATGGAGAAAAGTAAAATCATAAATTTTCTTTTAGGTAATTTAAAATTCCTGATGCTGTAAATTTATGTTAATTCGTACAGGTTTTGATTTATTACTCCTTGACTTAAGTCGTTTAGTGCTAAGTATTTACGCACTATAGGAATTAAAAAGGGCAAAAAAATTTAATGCCAGGCACTCTTAACACTTCATGTAGTCATAATTTTTATGATCCAAACATTATAAATTTTTTTTTAAAATAAAAACTATTTTTACCGAAATCAGTTTTAATTGATTAAATTCGTTTACATTTAGTAGCTCGCAGTGAAACCCATTGAAGTTCGCCGCAATTATTCAAAATATTTTATTTCTAAAATATTTGTATATTAAACGTTGCAATTGCAAGTTATGCAAACAATAAATAGCCAATGGGAAAGAGTCAGCGACCGACTCACCTCGTTCCCATTCCATTAGAAATGGCTTTAGTTATGAATAAACGAAAGGAAAAACCACTTTAACTGGTTTGCTGACCTTCCATTTTTAATAGCTTGCGATGCATTTTAGAATTTCAAGAATAGCAGATGTGGCAATTCAAAAGAACATTGTTTACTACAAACAAGAAGTGTAATGAAATTAAATCATCAAAATTTACAAATGCTAAAGATTATACCAAATAAGGTGACACGCAATTAACAAGAGTTCCATAAACTTTTCTTAAGATTATAAATCTGTTTATTTATTCGAATAAGTTTCGAGTTTTTTAATTAAAATGTTAAAAGAAAAAAAAAATTTTCTTACTTTTACTTAATATTATTCGAGTCGTGTCAACAGTTGAAATTTGTTTTACAAATTATCCACATTCAAATTGGCAATGGTAGAATTGGAGTCGAAGTTTGAAAAAGATTAACTCGACTAATTTATGCGAGGTCTTTGGAGGTTTCATTAATAATTTAACTATATGTATTCAAGGGAGCAGTTTATATCTTGTCACCACACATTCTTAATCACTTAGACGATGATAGCTGCGGCTAATTTGCCGTGGCATCAATGGCGCATGCAAGACCTGATGGGACGATAACAACTTTTATTTGTCACTGCAAATATCTCCGAACCACTCAACACAGTCGTAACGATTCCAAGTCTCGATTAACTTAACACACACCCAAAGAAAAAAAAAATTTTACGTGTGAAAGGTTTTTTTTCAACACTTTTTAAGTAGAATAGAAAAATGCATTAAACTTTTTTCTTTTAAAAAATTACATTAAATTTATTATTATAAAAACCTCAAACAAAAATGATTTCGTCACACTAATCAACAAATCCAGACCCATGTCATGACATGTTGTGAGCACAGAAATTTCAAAATTAAAAAAAAAATGACAGAAAAGATAAAAGAACAAAAAAGAAAAAAAAAATTCTTTTTATATCTAAAATTTCTATTCTTCAGCACTTCAACAAACCTGTCCTTCATTATATTCCGAGGTCTACACTAGGATTTACGGGTACATAATTATAATTTAAGACTAGTTTTTTTTACTTTTCTTTTTCTTTTAAAACTGGGACTCAAATTAAAGTGGAAACTGAATAAAAGTATAAAACATTGCAAAATAAAAATATGAGCAGCAAATTTAATTTTTTCTCGTTTAATAAGTTTTTTTAAAAAATAAAGAAATTATAAGATGGCCGGCCGTCAGTGAATTGAAATACGTCCCTTTAATTAAAATTCAGGCAACGTCCAAGCAAGCACAAGCCTACCTAAAGCTAATGACAAGACTGTAATGGAGAAATGCGATCACGCATCACGCACACAAATTATAGATATTTAATGAAAATTAAACCTTAAATGAAATTATACTAAAATTTATATATAAAACTTAACTAAAATTATTATTACAACTTTATCAACAACAAAAGTTATTTATAAGACTAAATTTTCTACTCATGCGCACTGATGTGTAAAAATGATACTTTCGTACAACATAAATAACCAAACAAGAATTTATCATTTTATTATTTCTTGTCGAATTTTTCAATTTCTGACATGACTAAATAAACCATTCATAAATTATAAATCCAATTGGAGACTTGCCAATAAATATTTACACAGTTGCTCATCTAAAATAATAATTAATAATAAAAAAGTGGAAATAAAAATGAAGAAACGGGCAATTATATAATCGATAGTGTTTATAGATTGATATAATTTATTAACGAATGATGTACGATATCTTGACAGATAAAAAGAGAAAAACAAACAATGCTGAGTCATCCGCACTCAACCTACGACAAAAGCTTTTTTTCTTGTAAAAGAAAAAAAAAATCAAGAGAAAAAAAGGTTAAAACCGTCGGGCTCCATTCGAACTAATCAAATTTCCATTCCCACAATCCCCTTTTAACCCTTCACATACACTAATATAAAAATAAAAAATTGCAAAAAAAATAAAAAAAAAAATTTCCCGTTACCGCATAAAACACGTCTCGTCTTTAATAATTTCGAAGGAAAAAGGGCAAGGGGAGGAGTGGGGGGTGGGATGAGAGAAAAACGAGATTCTCGTGGCGTGCGCCGAGACCTGGGCTCGTCATTGATCAGAATTGGAAAGACAGAAAATATTTTTTAAAGAATAAAAAAAATATTTTTTTTATTTTATTAAATTTGAAGAGAAGTGTCATCGAGTTAATTACTCAATGATTGCGCTTGATAGCGCCCCTAGTGGCAGTTTGTTATTCCAATTCGCTAAATCCATTAAATCAAATTTCGTTGCACATTCTGTAACGTCTTTTATTTATATTTTACAAAATTTCTGCTTAATATTTTCAATGGAAATTAAAAGCGCTTTTAATTGATTTAACGTTGAATTTTGTTATTTATTGATTTGATGCTTTAAATTGAATATTCGGTTGACGGTTCGATTAATCGCGATTACGTCAATTAAAGCAGATTACTTAAAATAGCTTAAATTATTTTTAATTAGGCAGATCGAAATTCGTTATTCAAATTGACAGGTTCAACTGGGTTTAGATTAATCCAAATATATCACATTTAATTAATTCTAATTTTTAAAGTAAGAATATTTTTTAAAAAAAATTTCGTTACTCACATAGGCTATTAAGATGCATCCATTCCTCTGTCTTCAACTATCTGAAAAAATAAACATTGAATTATAAATAAATTATCTGAATTGAGACATTTCGCGCATCGATTTTCTGTCAATGCAACTAAGAACTTAAAAAGAAATAAGGAACTAGTCTTTGTCCATCGATACGCCAATTTCCGTATCCTAGTAAAATCCTTTACACACGAATTACATTCTATTGAACCGAATATATAATGGAATGACTTTGCGTATTTCATATTGTTGTTAAGCCTTAACGGTGCTTCATCTCAACTGGTCAACGATTCAAATAAAATTGACTTTAAATTGATTTTCATTCTTAGAATTTTAAGCTCATTGAATGTGAATGTCAATAATAAACAATTTTGAAAAGGTAATTAGTGCGCATGTGCTAATCAGTTTGAAGAAATATTAGCATGGATTTTCATTTCTTTAACGATGAAATGAAGATTATAATATTAGTGATTTTAATATCTCAGTTAAATTAGGCGAAGAATAAATAAAACCTTTTGAAAACAAACATTTTCTTCGTAATCATCTGCGACTGTCAACAACATGCAATTCCCCACGGTCGTCTGCATCACTTCATGAAAGATTACTCGCGACCATTAAATAACTAAACTGTAATTACACACAAACTACTTTTATCATAATCCATCTCCTCGACTCCCTCTTTGCTCATTAATTACTTTGAAAACTAGCTACAAAAAAAGCTGTTTATTCTCCGAAATATTTTCTTATTCGCCAACCCAAACTAACCACAGAGTACATAATAATAAACAAATTCCAAGAAAATGACTCACGGGCGAATTAATCAATCCGTATCTAACATCCCTTTAATAAAAAAAAAATTATTTATATTTTCATTTTCAAAATAAACAGAAAATTGAAAAATATCGGGCAACGCGGTTTAAAATAATAGAAAAAAAAATTTTTTTTTAAGTAAGAACATTTCCGTAAATAGCAATCAGATAAAAGCTTCTTATTGAGCATTTTAATGTGTAGCTCACCTCGGTTGCCGAGCTTCGTCTTGGTAATTAAATGCCTCGCAATTCAAATGACGCAAGCAAAATGCTGATGAAGAGACGAATTGCTACGATATCCTTTCATTTGCTCGCTCATTCGACACCAACACGGAGTCTCATTATTCACTCTTTTATCGCTTCTTAGCGCATTTGCTAGTCCGTATAAAGAAGATGGGGTGTCTTAGTTCGCCTAAAATCCCACCACAAACTCCTTTTGTCGAGTCCGACTTAATAGGTGAAAATTCTCCAACTTAATTTACGCAGTCAACATCCCTCCCATTATATTAACATCTAGTCATAAAGCGAGTTAAGAGATGGATCCTACTCATCTCCTCCTTTTACCCCGCAATCATCGAATAATGTGCTGAGTCGAGGCTCTTTTCCTTTCATATCCGGCAGTTGAGCGACTGAAGAACACAGTTTTGGGTCACTACGACCGGATAGAGAAACGCATATAACCCCCCCTTCCACTCACCAAAAAGGCCATTATCACATGACAAAACGAATAAAAGATATAATAAAATACACAATTAGTTTGACTGAAATATCAGATTTGCCACAACACAACATTACGTATTTTAAATTCAATATAATAATTCGTTATTATAAATTTTCTTAAAACTAATAAATCCAAAAACTAATAAATTAAGAAACGAATGAATCAAATCGACCCGTGCAGTAACTCGTGTTAAAACCTGAGCCTTGTTAATCCAGTCAAGCGAAGCGGGTAAGAAGAGTATAATCAAACTACAAAGAAAGACTTAACGAAAAGACTTATCTTAATGAAGCGAAGATCAAAGCACAGCAAATTCTTTGTTATAAAACCGAAAAAAGTAATTTTAAAATTTTACAAATATTTAAATTAAAAATTTATAAAAATTTTCAAAACTTTTTTTTAAAAAAAGTTTAAAATTTCTCAATTACACAATACACTATTTATAGTACCAAAAAACCTCCCACGTACTAATTGCAACTGTATATTGTAAACTGTGTTCAAAACAGGCCCTTAATATTTAATGCTTTTCAACAGTTCGCGGTAAATGTAGTTTTTAAACAAACAATTCTGGTTTTTGTTAACACTCGTGTCAATCAAAAGTACTCGAGTTTAGATTACAATGAGATAAACCTTAGATAAATAATTTTTTCCATCTTAAATAATTTCTTAAGGAATATGAAAAAAATTAAAAATTGATAATTTAATATCGAAAACACAGTGTCCGTTCAATATTCAAATATTTATCACTTTAGTACATTGAATAATCGAATCCAAATACCCATTACATATATTGCGGTAAAAATATTCCCCAATACACATCCAAAACACCCATCAAACTTTAATGCCATTTCAAATTGATTTCTCCAACTTTTACATTCAACTTTAAAAGGAAAATTTGGTCAGTGGAATTGAATTAATTATACAAAGTCAATAATTAAATACAAATTTAATTTCATAAATAAAATAAAGATTTTTATCGGTTTAAATATTAATTGAAACTTTATTTCCAGTTAATTTCGAAGAAAAATATTTCTCTTGTTTAGAAGTTTTACGATTTCTCCATCACACGGGCGGTGATGAACTTTTATAGAGTCCGTTAAACTTTTACGACGCCAATGTAGCTCTTGTACAGCTCGAGTCTGGCATCAGAATGACGATGGAACAGAACGAGTTAAAGACTATATACAAAACCTCATTCTTATTCCAACGACTTTCACTCATTTAAACGGATATACTAAGTTTTAGTCTTATATTTATAATAAGCTCGGTTAATGGTATTCTCGAATTATGTGACAACTCTTTTAGCCTCGTGTTAAGTGTAGGCAGTCTGATGACAACATTAAGTGCTCTCGAGAGAGAGACTGTAATGAGTTGGTAAAATAATTCTTTTTCTTAAAGGAAAAAGTTTATAATTTAAATTAACAACTTTTTAAATTAAAAACAATACTTTCATTTTATTTATTTTTTTATTTCACAAAGTCTTGACGAGAAGTAATCAAAGGACATCTGTTTTCTCAAACTTCAACAAACAGTTCTCACACATATAATTTTTAATGAAAAAAAATTTTAAAAAAATACGCAACACGCAAATTAAATTAGCAGTTAATGCAGGTGGTACTATGTTAACCACTAATTTTTTGCTACAACTTTTGAAAAATAAATTTCGAAAACTTTTTTTTAATATTGTTGGAATGACAAAAGTAATGGTGTTGAGGTAATTTAAATTTTTCATTTGAAAGTCTTAATATTTTAAAAAGAATTATTACCAACAGTATCAAAAGATCCTCATTGATCTGTTTGTATTCTTAGTTGAGAGTATTCTTAGTGTTTTGTGTTTTCTGGATAATTTGGTTTATTTATTATTTTTAAATTATAGACTATTCAAATGTTATCATTTCCCTATTTTTAAAAGAGCTCCAAAAGCATGGTTTGTATGGTGTGTGTAAATTCATTATAGAAGCAATCTAGAATTCTAAGAATGAAGCAGTTCAACTGTGATAGTGGTTAGTGAGCTCGCCTCTGGGCCTGATTAATGTGGATTCGATCTTGGCCAGGAACAAACAGGACCTAGCATTCTTGAAGTTAATTAAAACCATTTATTCCTTGTTGTGATGGTCGTCATTGCAGAAGAAAAGCTTGTTCCTTGGCAAAGTGTTTAGCCAACGTTAAATAACTATTTGATCTTACACCACAAGTGAAGAAATTACATAGAAAGATTCTATCATTGAGTCAACAATATGGTAGTAGAAAGACATAGAAAAAAATGCCTTTTAAGATTGAAAATCATAAATCAATATCCCAGATCTATTTCGAATTAACAACTGAACAAAATGTACTAAAATTGCAGTCAGCCAGTCATAAACAACCATAAATGGCACTCTGCCAATAGAACTTATAAAAATTTGCAAGACCACAAGATATTTGCCACAGTTGATAATATTTGGTTACTAATTCGAACAAAGGTCTGATTCCAGAAACTACCATCACTGTATGATGGGACATAAAAGGTAGATTCTCACTAACATTACTACAATCGTTAAACAGAAATAGAATGCAAGATTGATCACAGAAGGACAACTTAAAGCAGAAAAGAAGAGAATAAATCAAAATAAAGATTAAGTTCAAAAAGTGTAAACACATTTTTCGTCAAAGAAGCGAGATTTAACTTTTGTTCGTGACTTGCTGGATACAGCAACTTGGCAATAAACTTCTTATACCAAATTTATTTTGTCACAGGATTTTCACACACATTGCCACATTTCATTCCCACAATGCAACTCTCATCACCATTGCATAACCTCACTGCTGAGTGATTTGAATTTAAAAAAAAAATTTCAAATCACTAATATACACAAATAGTAAATATGAGATAAGCCATTAACCCACTTAAAACGCAAACAAATAAATGAATAGATGCATTTAAATAAATATTCACATACAACAATATTTTATTAGGCAATTACAATTTCAACAAAAAAACAAACAAACTCGCACACACAGATCAATTATTCATCAAGTCGTATCTAGGAAGTAATTAGAGCAAACACACGCACCCAAATTAGATTAACATGCAATTTTCTTACCTTCATTTCATTCCAACAAACTCCTTTTCCTTCAAACTTTTTCAACACCCACACATTTCCCTTCAATCACTTATTTCCTTCTTCCAACCTCAACTTCTCAGCTTCACCAAATGCAAAGTAATTGCAAATTTAAAAAATATAAAAAAAAAAATTCTATTCATCCCAACTATTTTCTAATCTTCTTCTTCGCCAGGAAACGGGTCATTGAATGAAACGAGGGGGGCGTCTCATCATTGGCAGATTCCACTTCAAC
The DNA here is from genome assembly GCA_034696185.1 of Henia vesuviana. Taxonomy (NCBI): domain Eukaryota; kingdom Metazoa; phylum Arthropoda; class Chilopoda; order Geophilomorpha; family Dignathodontidae; genus Henia; species Henia vesuviana. Next base: position 23,077 of record JAQFZU010000275.1, on the reverse strand, counting down.
TCTTTTATTTAATCGAATGAGCAAAATCGCATCAACTTTTTCCGCTTTTAATTCCTCGAGTAAAAAGAGTTGAGAAGTCGGTTAATGACTAGATTGGCCCAGACCTCGGACCACACCCAACCAATCGAGTTAAACACCCCTAGACGGGGCTCGAGTAAGAGAAAAGGCGAGTACTATTCTGTGTGATCGCACACACTTTCTGGCTCAATCAACATGGCAACTAATTCGGTATAGCGAGTGGCGGGTTCCGACTGGATGATAAATAGGTCAGCTGATTGGGGCTATGAGTGCACGCGGTGAAGTCTCAGGGGAAGACTTAATCGAATCAAAACTTGGCGGAGCAAGAAAGCTTCATTTTCCCCTTATATACACCGTGGAAGGGTACGGAGTCGTGTTTGGTTCGTTGGAAAAATGAACTCGAAAGCAACCACAAACAACTCAAATGTACTTATTGACAATTCGCTCTATTAATTGTGGTTGGATAAAATAAAGCGCGTTTTAAGTCAATCCGAATTCAGATATTTTTTTTTACTAATTTTACTGATGTTCCACACTTGAAGTAAATAAGAAAATTTTTTCAAGTCAGATTTCCCCAAAACGAAGTTTCCGAAATCAATGTTGAGATCGTTTTCACGCCAGTCAATCCGATTTTATCAGCCGCCATTTTGAATTTACGATAGAGTGGTATTCACCTGTCATGAATGGCAAATGCGCTAAGCTTGAAAACATGGATTTAGAAAATTTTACGATTTGATACATTCAAAGCTAAAATCTAATTTTCTCAATTTTTAGAAACGATTCCAAATCTGATTTTGAAAATCGAATTGACTTTTGAACTTATATATTGCTTTGTTTACTATAGACGGAGTCAAGACAAAGACGAATCTTGTGCATTACATATAGATTTGTCGAAGTTAATTAAACTCTAAGAAAAAATCTGCATGAATCTTCTATTTAAATCTTAAATAATATTTAACAATTCCAGAATTTGTACGAAATCATACTTGAATAACAAAATTTATGATTTACAAATGTGAAAGAGTTATTTATGTATCATTTAAAAGAATTGAAAATATATATGAATCACATACAGAATTCATATAAAATACCATAAATCATTACGAAACATTTTAAAAATAATGAAATATGAATTCTGGTGAATCTCTGTGAATCACTTGAAAAGCAAACTCACATTTGGCATCTTTTTCATCAAAAATAAAATTCCTGCCAGACAAATAGATCAAAATGCCTCAGTCGATTCACATTTTAAACAACATTCTATAACAAGAAATGACCGAATAACATCAAAAAGCCGCAACTTTGACAAACCGCATTACAAAAAAAAACCAATAACAAAAGTAATAATTTCTCCCTTTATTCTTCTCTTAACCCACAAGCAAAATATAAAATTAAAACAAAAGAAAAAGTAAAAAAAAAAAAAATTCTTAAGCATCGTGTGATAATTTTATTCCCAACAATTCAAGTTGGTTTCTTTACTTACTTTCGAATGAATTCAGACGCTCAACATTTGGCAAATTCCCAAACCCTAAACCAGCAACAACAAACCACCGCACACGAATAAAACTAATGCAAATCTTCAATTCGACCGTATAATTCAAGCAATCAATACTTAAAAAAAAAAATCCTCGCAACACAAAGTCAGCATCACATTATATAGAATTGGAGACTTTAGCATAGCGAGAAATGGTCAGTGAATCACGAGCCAGGTGTTGCTAACATAAATACACCTTTTGTGAATAGAATTGGGGAAGAGAAAATTCAGTTTGAAATACGACGGTGGGCGAGCGAGGATAAACATCGATGCTGGTGGTCAGTGCCCAGAGCCATTCAAATGATGTGATCTTAAATTACGTGTTTCTCACACAATAGAATATCTCTATTTGCATTTAATTATACGAGGAAATTTTTTTATTTATTAGTAATACTAAGCAACTGCTTATTATTTAGGATAAAATTCAATTTTTAGTGACATCGATAGAAAATTTTTCCTCGCTTTGACCGATTTTTGTAATTGAATTTTTTTTTACAATTTGGGATGATTTTCGACAATTTTTTTAATGAAATTTAATAAAACTTTTGAAAAAAATTTACATAAATATTTAAAGTATATTTAAAGTGGTTAAAAATTTACAGAATTAATTATTTAAAGAATTAAATATTTAGAAATAAAAACAGGATTTACATCGATTTAAAAATCCCAAATGACGTCATTTGTAAACATTCCTAAATTCGATTCACACTAAAAAAATTAATTTTTTTTTTAAATAAAATCTTCTTTAAATAAATAATTTTAAGAAAAGATTGAACTTAAAAAATCTCTCATGAAATTAATTAATTAATAACTGATCAATAACAAATTTAATAAAAATAAATAAAAATTTAACAACATAAACCAAGATTAAATAGAATTTGTGAGTACAAATGATTAATTTAACCCCGCGTTATGAACTTTGTAAACAAATTTAATCACAAAAAAAATATTTTTTTCTTAATCAGTTTTATTAAGTCATTTAAATGTAAATTAAATATAAAATCTTTTCAAAAAAGAAATGTCCTAAATTCCAAGCAGTAGCAGTTACCTTCAATTTTTTTTTATTTTTCTTCACTTTAAGCTTACGAAGGTCTGACATAGTGACTTTATCCCAATTTATGAGTCTCTCGCCATTGAAAATTTAAAAATAAAATTTTTTAACACGCCGAAACTAAATTTTTAATCCTTTGAATACACGTACTAGAATGACCACTAAAAATTTAAAAATTAAAAATAAAATTCATCATTTTTCTTACTGAGTTTTTCAAAGTAAATTTTTTTTATTTTTTTTATTTTTTCCACTTCTACTTAGCTAATTTCCTGTAGAAATTACACGAAACCAATCTACCTGTGTGCGTGCTTGTCACTTCAAACAACCTTAAAAAGAAGTGAAAAAAAAAAATTCACAAAAATTTCACCCTTACAAATTTTTGCTGACCTTAAAAAAATTATTCTTTTTAAAAAATAAAAATAAAAGTTAAAAAAGAAAAAAAGTAATTTGAGTTTAGGTCACGAGGTTTTCCGTTAAATGAAATTGTGGTAATAAATTAAATGTAAGGGAAAAGTCGATTTCTTTTTTATATATAAACAAGAGAACCAATCACGAAGGTCGCTCACTGCAGCCGACATGGCGCCTCAATTGATTTCTTCGCTTCAAAGTAATTCGATTGAGTAATTTTTGATTTTTTGCTAGCTAAATATAGTTATTATAAAACGGAGGAATAAATTAAAAACCAAACAAAATAAATAAAACTTCATTTCCATTATTTTAATGAAGTGGAAATTCCAATGACAAAAATTTCGAAATTACAAAAAAATTCAAAAAAAATTTTAAAACTTTTTAAAAATCCCAAATAAATCTTTAAAAAATTAAAACTTAACCTTTAAAACCCGAATCTCGAATATAAATTAACTAAAACCATCTAACATTTTTTTTTAAAATTATAAAATCAATTTTTAACTCTCAATTCCCCATTCAATATTATTTCTCACATTTTTAAACCAAAAAAATAAAATAAAATAAAACCAGAAATAAAGAAAAAAGAAAAGAATTTCTCAGACCAGGTGGTCATCGGATAACCGCAATACGTCATTGCCATGACATTCTCTTGACAACTCTATTCTCATTCTAATTACAGTGCCACGGCTCAGTTTCTTTCTATCCGAGCTATTTGATTAGCGAGCGGGTATCTCTTAATTGTCCATAATGGCCTTGTGTAGGCCACACCTCTCGGCCCTCCAGACCGCCTTCCAATCCCCTCTCACAGTCCACGAAATAACCTTGAAGCCATCGCATCGTGAGGCCAACTCACGGGCGGTCTTCAAACTGATCCCGGCTAAACTTCAACGACCCCACAAAAAAGCAAAAACTTGAAAAACAAAAAAACATTTTCACTGAAAATCAAAAACCCCTCATTTTCACACCCAATGGTAACACGACTTTAGTCACAATGACCGAGCAATTTACCCAGAGCATCTGCTGAAACCCACGCTAGTCTAGCAATTAGCTCTGAGTGACCTCTAATGACCAGCTGCAGGACCTCGATCCATGAATGAAGTTGAGGGAGCGAAGCAAATTGAGCACCGCATTCACTACGCGTGCGTGGGTCGGGATGTTTTGTCCACTGGGGAACCCGTAGTTGGGGTGTGGTGTAGGGCAAAAAGTAGTGGGGGAATGAAAGGATAATGGAAATGAGAGGTCGGGGAATAAATAGAAGCAGTAGTTGTGTGTGTGATCCGTGACAACATGTGGTGCCGGACAAGGCGTATTTGTCAATGGGCTTTTCGTTGGGATCAATATACGAGTGAAGTGGAGCGTTAATACGAAAATGATGATTCTATCAACATTTTACACTTTTTATCTATTCAATTCTTCGTTTGCAATTTTTAAATATAATTTTCTGTTATAATAAATACCCTTTGTAGCCGATCGAGACGCAAAACCTCACGACCTCCTCCTCCTGCATTATTATTGTTTTGATTAAATTAAATTAAATTTAAAAAATTATTTTATTTTAAAAATTTTTCATATTAATTAAACTATTACATCATCGGTTTTAATCCTTTTTTCGATTATTTAAATCATTGATTAGTCAATGTCATGTTGATATATGTATACTTAGATGTCCATTTATTCTCCTCTATTTAAAAAAAATAAAAACCCTGTCACTAAAAAATCCAATCCAGTTTTCTTTAGTCAACAAAAAGAGAACCGAGAAGGGTCCGGTCCTTCTTAAAGAAAGAAAGACTAGCCTTCGGCATAGGGCGGTGTAATAACGGGGTGCAAAGCACTGATGGCTCGTCACACATGACGAGACCATTTTTAAGGTTGGGGTGTAAAAGCTCGAACAATTCCTTTTACAAAAAAAAAAAATTCATACTCAACCCTTCAACTCATCGCCCACATTCATCACTACGAACTTTCCATCACCCAATTCCCTCGACTTGAGAAAGCCGCAAGTAAAAGTAAAACAAATCGCTGACATCTTACTTAATTCGCGACCTTCGAACCCTTCGGTTACTTTTATTTCCAATTGCCTCGAACCCCCGTTACTGCACACTTCAAATTAGGTTACCGCAAATAACCCTACGACGTAGTCGCCACGGTCATTCGATCCACATCGGTTGGGTCTCATTTCCGAATGAATTCCACGCTGGGTCATTGCAATTTTACGACCGCGCCACGAGGTCTCCCGTACTAAATAAAGACTCTTGGGTACATATATATATAAAATAAAAAATAAGGGTCGCACAAAAAAAAATCCAATTCCCATTTATTGACATTGGGCAATGTGTACCCTCATAGCGATTCAATCAGAAGCCCGAGATAACCCTTAATACAATAATACTCACCCAAAAATCCCCTCGCTTTGACGCGGGCCACTCTTTGTTGGATTTCACCCCGAGTATTGTACTCACAACACCCTAGTCCGGCACAATCCCAGGAAATACTGCGGTGAGGAGGAGTTTTAGGGTTTTGTAAGAGAGTTTTCTCTCCTTACCCGAAATTCCCTCGTAGTTCACGGAGTTCTACCATTGGCACCTCCTGGTTGCTTTCTTGCGGTGAACTGGTGACAAGTTAACACAAAGCAAATTAACCGCCACGTCGCCCTCGTGGGAATGGCGTGAATTCACGTCATCTTTCAACGAAGACTAAGACATTTAGTCCCAGAAGAGTGTGATGTGACATCTTCGATGTAAGAAAATGAGTGGCGCCTCAAATGATCCTTGGGAATTGATGACAACGGTCGGTTTAATTCGGGAAAAGTTTTTCTGAAGATTGGAAACGAGTTTTCGTTGTGAGTGAATGGAGGATTTAGAGGGAATGCTGTTGGTGGTGTAAATCCCTCGGTCACCTCAGTTGCGTTTTTGTTGGGTGCTGGATCGAAATCATGCGCAAGAATTTTCACAGGAACTCCCAGTGAATGTGTTTAACCACTAAATCTTTTCATTGCACCCGTCTGTTAACAGTTAACCGGTCGTGAGAATGGGATTGGACGTTTCCCGTCGACTTAATTCCTTTACAATAAGACGTTGCCCTTCAATGGTGTTGCCAATTACGGCTGTGTAAAACCCAGGTGGTCAGAGGTGTGGGCAGTTTCGTGGGTGGGCATTATCTAGATACTTGGAAATGATTAAGAAATATTTTTCCTCGAAAATTATAGTTATTGGTTAATCAGAAAAAGATCTAATTCAATTAAAACCTCGAATATCTCCTTTAAACCACCCAAACTTCATCAATTTAATTTTTTTTTTATTAAAAAAAATTTTTTTTTGCATTAAAAATTTCTAAAAAACTATTTTAAAATGCATATAAATTTTTAGAATATTTCATATAAATAAAAAATAAAAATATGAAAGAAAAACCCAAACTCCCCCCAGCTTCTGCAACATCATCTTACGTCTCATTTTTTGTGAGTGTCTTCAATGCAAGTATAAGAAAATATGACAGCCGGAGGTAGACACAAACAGGAATGCAACGTGGGGAGTAAATTACCAAAAGAAAGAAAAAAATATTATTTTACTCCCCCTCCACAAAAAAAATAAAAAAATATAAAAAAAATTACTGCAAAAAGATTTCTATTTTAGCCCGCAAAAGAGCAATGCCACAAGAAATTGAATTGCCCTCGCAATTCCCCTCGATGTCGTTCATCAACTCGCTCCCGCAACATCCCCTCAAAAAGCACCAAAAAAAAAATTACACCGCATCACCGATACCCGAACATTTTATTGCTGTTATTACCCAAACTTTCCCTTTCAACCCCTTCCACCACTATCCTTCATCTGCCCTCCCAAAATCAATTTTCCAAAAAAATAAAAATTAAATATTAAAACTTTTCAATTTCTCACTCTTCCCATTTTTAAAAAAAAATCTTCCCTTGGTCCCCCCTTCTGTCACATTTATCACAATTCGCGCCACCCAACTTTTAATTCATAAACTCCAACCATTTACACTATTTCACGTCCAATCACCTCCTATAGCACACTTTTGACCCCACCCCAACTGAAAAAAAAATTGATGCAAACAAATTATATAATACACTATAATCACAATAAATTAGAAAAAAATTAATTCAATTCCCCCTGAAAGCTATTATCCCCTTACATGATATCTAGGCAGGTGCTATCGAGTAAAACCCTATCCCTATCCGTATTCTCAATTCGAATCACGTGCTGCAGGCAACCTGTCAAACGAAACGAGTCCACCTGGCCTCACAACACACACCCACATCTCCCGATCGGTTGCCAGTAGCAACCAGCATCTCCCAGAACCCCTTTCGACTAGGAAGAAGTAACCTGACACTTGCTTTCACCGAGAAATAGGTGGTGGTAAACCGCCAGACACGAGAATCCAATAATACGTGTTGTGGATATCGAGTGTCGCCTGAAAAAACTAATCCATCAAATATATTAATTAATTAATTAAATACGGTATCCTGATATACGAGTGGGAAAGAGCTTTAAAACGGGTTTTATAACCGTTTATATTGGCATTGGAAGTGCAGTCGAGTTGGTAATTGGTTGCTCTTTTATGTCTTTTGACTAATTTTACCAAAGTAAACATAAGGTGGTCGAGTTGCAAAGCATAAATCAGTGGGAATTGGAAAGAGAAAATGGATGAATTGAATTTTCATATACGTGCAAATGGTGGTCGTGTGTCGTATTGATTTCTCTTCATATCCTCCCGACTAGTTTCAATCAATAGACGTTGGTTGCAAATCATGTTCTCTTTTGCTCGTTTTGTCCTCGCTTTACTCTCGTAACTGGTTGGTCTGGGTGCGTATAAAATTCAAATACGATAAATGTAAGAAAAATATTTTTTGCTGTATTCGAGGGAAGTGGAAAAGAAATAGAAAAAAATTTGTACGAAGAAAGAGTAACAGCTGACCGGATGAATGTCAACGTACTAAATCAAAGGGTGTAGAGCAGATTGGAATCCTCAGACAACACCGACATTATTAGGATTAGATACGAATGGTTTTTTAATTTATAAATTAATGAAAGACTTATAAGGTTACGCAACTCCAGATGTGTGAGTTTTAAGTAATGAGTTGCATATAGCCTTTGTAGCCCTTGGAACATAAAGCTTTATCTCCTCTTCTTCATTTTAGTCGTTGTATTATTTTTAGATGAACCGGTCACAAATTCCTCCCTCTTAATAGTATGACTCAAGTGATTTTTCGAATATTCACTAACTAAAAATATCGTGCAACCCACTCTATGTAAACTACATGTAAACGGTTGCGTGACTTTTCTGTCATTCGTTTTTAAATCACTTTTTAGATGAACCAATGACATATTTTTCTTTTTGTCATGCCCAACCAACCATGAAAAATCCCGCAAAAACAAAATTTACTACAATATTCCTTAGAAACACATAAAATTCTTGGCACTCAAAGTCAATCTTTCCTTAGAACTGATGTCACAAACCCACGAATTTGGCACAACTCTTTAATAACCAGAACCACACAACTTTTAACATTTATTTCTTTAAAAAAAAAACCGCAGCTTCAGACCCCATTTACAAAAGTGTTAAAAGCTTTCACCTTTTTTGGTAAAAAAAAAAAAAAAAAAAAAAAAATCATTTGATTTTCCCTTCAAACGTCTTTTTGTCCTTTACACAGCCTTTAAAGCTAAACAAAAAAATAAAAATAAAAAGAAACGTCAAAGCCTTTTGAAAAAAAAAAGGCATTGGCAATTCCCAGCAAGCAAATGTGTCAGCATAGAGAAAGCTCAACTTTTCATGACCCCCACACACAGTGCAGACCGCCATTCAAGTTTAAAGAGCGCGAAGAACAAAATGGACGAAGCAAACCGAGTGGAAAGCAAAAGTGAGACTCGACCGAATATGGGGCCACTACACCCTTAAATCCCGCACATTTTCATCCCTAAACCGTACATCAAACTCAACCAACAATGAAAAACGCCAATGACTTTGAATTTAGGACTCTAACTTAAAGGGAAATGACGGACGTTGAGCAGAACCACTCGGTAAAGTCCTTAAATGAAAAATTGCTATTTTATTTTGCGAGTGAATAAAGCATTGCGTGGGCGGTCGTCGATGACGGTAGCAAAAGTAGTTCTGCTTTTCTTCACCACTTACTGTTTAGTGTAAATCGTATTGTATAATCAGTCGAAAGGATAAACGAGCCCAAAGCAGCTGTTATTTTTGGTAGGGAAAAATTTCCCTTTCAACGGACGATTGAAGGAAAAAAATAAAGAAAAAAATTTATTTCGAGAGAGAGATTAGATATGGAATTCAATACTGATGAAGGATCCCTTATTTAAATACGAAAAAAAATTTGAACTCGAGACCTCTAGTGGTGAGTGATTTTATAATTTGTGGTAATTGATGAAGTTGAAAATAATTTGCAAAAGAAAAATGAGTTTATAAAAACAATAAATCGATTTTTGAATATTTAATAAATATCGATATATCGATTTTAGTGTAAAATTTAATATATAAAAATATAATATTAAAAATTAAATATCTGGTTTATTGAATGGCGTTAATGGCTTAACCCTAATTTTCATATCGATTATTGATTATATGTTTGGCTAACATTAAAATTTATCCGTGAAACATTTTTGATTTATTTTGGAAAAAAAATCTAATGGGAGAAAAATTAATCCGTATTGTAGTTAAAACCCATTGTGAAACCAATAAACATCTTTTCTTCTCGTATCGTTCGTTAACAATAGTTTGATCAGACGCATTAAAATTCCAAATTGAAAATCCCCATCTAATCCTCTTTAGATTCATTTACAACTTAAAAAAACATTAATTTCGTCCTTAATTAACAGCTTAAAACATTTATTCGATACAATGAAATCAAAAATATAAACCGAATGGATTTTTCGATTATTCCTTGATATTTACAATTCCCAAAACAAAATCATGTCATCTCCCATAGACTCATTACCATAAAAACACATTATACTTTAACCAACACAAATGTTATTTATTTCAATCCCAATCGATCACTTTAAAGCTTTTTTTTTTAAATTTCAAAATACGAAAACAGCAATTTCGCATCGTCGCCAACTTGTCCAAAACGTCGTTCTTTCGTCGTTTCGTTGGTCGAACACATTGTGACAAACAAAATTTGATAAATTTTCATTTTAAAAGGAAATTTCACGCTCCGATGAAGGGCCTTGCAATCGATGACGGGTTAAGGTCACAACAAACACACGTTAAGATATTGAACAAAATTGGCTTTTTGCTTTATTAAGCAAAATAGCATTTTTTTTTTAATTTAATTATCGTTTATATTTATTTAAAAATATTCTTTTTAAAAACTAAATAAATACTAAAATGAATATATGAATATCGTTAACCGAGCACACGTTGTTTCTCACACGCGCGCGAGTTTAGCGGAGGAAAAAGAAATTCATCACCTGCCAAAATCAACATTTCCAGTTCCTCGTCCCACACCGAGCGACAGGAAAAGAGGGAAATGTAACGATGATGCTCGAAATGGTAATAACAAGTCATTAGCCATGTAAGTTACCTTCACTCAACTGCAATGGACACTTAAAATGTCCTTGTTCTCGCTCGAGCTAATTGTAATTATTTGCGCGCATCGTATATATTCAAAAGCACCACCTGCGGGCGATGACGTGAAAAGACTTTGAGCATCGCCCACATAAGTGTGAGTGTATCGAAATTAAGTGCAGGAACAATGAAAATTTTTTTTTACCTTATTTCCACAGTCTAAGAGAATTAAGTTTTGATGAGTAGAAAAATGCGTTTAATGGAGTACGTAAAGGAAAAGGCGTGTGACCATAGACTCGAGACTTTTTCTCGCGAACAAAGGCATCGTTTGTCTTGTGGCAAAAATTGATTTACTGCCGAATAAATGTGGTCTGGCATTTCAATAGGGAAACTCCCGTCCGTTTTTAAAGATTTATGGCTTACGAAAATCGTTCGCACTTGATCATCACCGCCGCCAACACAGTACGAGAAACTTATGGCGCCTTTATACGACTGAGGTGCAAATTGAGTGGAAGGAAAAATAATAAAATTGTTTCAAAGAGTAACAAATCTTGAAGCTTCGATAAGATTCCTTCGAGAAAACTCCGCAATTAATTACTTTACCATAGATCAATGTCGTAGAATAGTAAAAAAAAAAAAAAAAAAAAAATTTTTTTTTAAATAAAATTAAAAAATTTCATTTTTTTAAATGCACTGAAATAACATAAAACGTCACATCCCATAGAAATAGATAGAAAGTGTCATTCAATAGAGTAATTCAACGTCAAATTCGTCTAAATTTACTACTTTGATTCAAAACTGATTTGATTTCTGTTAAATAAATAATTCAATCAAAATTTAATTCCGATCCCGAACAAATTAAAGTTTGATTGATTTTATTGACCAATTTAAACGCCTTTAAATGGCAGTTGAATTGACACACGATGCGATTATAAAACCAAAAAATACACTTAAATTTAAAAAAAAATCCAATTTAACGTGACATCAAATAAGTTAATTGATCTTAGGTACATTTGTGTTCAGTCAGACATAAACAAACAGCGAGGGCTCACAATGTAAACATACTAGTGGCTAAAGCGCATCGCTCACATTACCTTTCAAGCTCTTTGACCAACATATCAAAATCAACAGTTAAAAATAACTCCTTAAGCCTACCTAAAAAAAAAACATTTTAAAAAATAACATTTGTTTTCTTAAACCAATTTTTCGTACAAATACACAAATTCAAATAAAACATTATCGGATAAAATTTAAAAAAAAAAAAAAAAATGTTCATTTCAGCATCTTCTTTATCTTTTATACAACTCGCGTTTTATCGCTCGCGTCCAGAAACGAGCAATGGCACAAATCGCTTTTCCTATTCTCTAACGGTGCCTTTGAGCCAACGATATTCGAGTCAGTGATTGAGGGCTCGCCCCCCATTATATCGCCTAACTACGGCATCGTAACAAACTTGAAAATCCTCCTCAAAACCACTAACCCTTTGAATGCGCAATTTCACACATTTTTCAACACCCCGTAAAACGCAAAATACATTAAGTAACGGTAGGGGGTGTAGAAAATGAAGACTTTGACAAATGAAAACTTATTTGAAAAGAAAAAAGAGCGTGTGAGAGACCTTTAGTCTCGTAAATGATTTTTAAAAACACGTAAGAAAAAGGCCAAGTCGTAATTCCGACACCATCAAAATCGTGATGGTTGGTCACTACGGGGGTGCCTTTTTATCCCACTGTGTACACCTCAGCAGGTTGTCCCGAGTCGCGACCTCACCCATCCCTTTCACTTAATACAGAATTGACAACTGCGCATGTAAATAACGCACCTGCAAAAAAAAAAAAAAAAAAAAAAAAAAAAAAAAAAAAAAAAACTAAAATTGATGCGCAATTGGAACAAAAATTGAATTCAATTACGCCACTCAGACTAAAGCGGAACCAAAAATTAATTACATCCCATTCTGCATTAATCGGTTCGTCTGAACCTTACCTGACTTTATCTACACGTTTAATATCCACTTTAGAGTATATGAAAATAAGCCCTCCGTATCCAATCGTAGTTATTAATGAGCTTTTGCTTAGAGAATAGAAATTAGGATTCGTTTGTAAAGTAATATTGTTATTTTCATTATTTAATTAATTTCTTTCTTTTATTATTTTTGTTTGCTCATGGTTAGTTTGTTTATTATTTATTTTAGTGGAAGAGTATATTACATCCGTTAATTTTTATTAGGTATTTTATTACTCTTGCATTAACCTATTTCGTGCTGAGTAAATACGCACAGATTTAGGTTAGTTTTTTTTTCTCTTTTTTAAAGTAGATTAAATTTAATTAATTTATGTAAATGTATTTTTTAGGCTATAAATTCGTTTCAATGTAAATAAACTAAATTTTCTCAGCTTTATATATTTACATTTTGAGTACATACGCGTTTTATCTGCACTTTGATTTCAATTATATATGAACTTAACTACCTTCTGCATGTGTGTAAATATACCAATTCATGTTGTGTATATATAGGAACAGTTGACTTCTTCATTCGGTAAGGGAATTAAAGCAGCTGGTCTGTATTTGGGTGATTATACTTGCAACCACGTTAAACGATTCCCAGAGTGGCTAAATATCGAAAAGGAGGGCTCACCCCCTGGCGTCGGTGTTAGCCAAAGTAGCAGACATAAGTTGGACATTAAATAACCGTGATTGGTATTACATCAAGCAGCAAAAGTACACCCACCCATAAATCAAATTTTGAATGCTGCAATGCACCGTAACGACTGAATTCCATTATATTTCTTACGACAGCCGTCCTGAAATAGATGAACAAGTGCGGTTTTTAATGACTTGATGAAAATCGAAAAAATTAATTTATATTAAAGGAGTGGCAAAAATGTTCATTCAAAAACACTTTGAAGTGAGAAAATGAATTTTGGGCGCCATGTTGAAAAATGAAATTTTATGCCTTTTTCTACTCCTCGAACGAAAACCTCGGAGCGCAAAGTCTCTAAATGAGAGTTTAATACGCTGAAATTACATACTTGGGTAACAAAACACTCTAATACTTAACAATTTAATTAAATTTTCACAATTAACATGAAAAATAAATCTACCAATTAATTTTTTCCCCATCTTTAAAAATCAATAACCAACTCATTACCAGAAGAAACATTTTTCAAAAAAAAAAAAAATTAATTTTTTTTTCACATTTATTAATATTTTAATAACAGTATTTAAACATTAAAAAAAATTAAATTAATTAAAATTTTAATGAAAAGTAAATATTTATTCTAACTTTAATTTCCTTTTATAAATCAAAAAAAATCTGTATAAATTAAGCTTATTAGTACAATAAACCCATTAACACAATTAAACCAAAAAATTTAAATTTCGCAAAATCAAAACTAATAATAATAATATACCGAATATAAATTATTTAAATTTAATTTCTTGCATTGACAAATACAAAAGCAGCTCGATTACTCACTTCCTGCAAAGAAATCAATGTTCATCCACAGTTGGAGGCCCCTTTCACTCACTATCTACTACCCCCCCACTCACACACACACACTCTTCATGATTGAGTTGAAAGCTCAACCATATTATCCACCCATAGGTTTCTAGCATTGAATATCATTACTACACCCACAATAATCCTAAAACCAACTAATCAATCAAACAAAAACCGCAATAAAAATAATTCTTCTTAAATCATACCATAAATATCATTAATTTTAAAAATAAAAAATATTAAAAGGTAAGTAAATTGGTATCCATAGCTCCCAACTGTTTTTGTTTACAGCAACATGTCAACAGCAGATAAAAATGACGTCACAGGGTTTGATCCGTAGACAATGTGTTCCTTTCTTCTGTTGCTTCTAAAGCCACAATAAAAAGCAAAGCCCCAAACCAATGCCATTTATTATAACAATGCAGTAAAAAGTAAAAACCCTACACAAACCTCCCCATAATCCAAAGGAAGGAATAGAGAGCTTTACAGAGTATGCTGGTTATTGGACAAGGTATATATAACTGACCAATGGTCTCAAAAGAAATAGAATGTCCACCAAATGGAGGTGAATAGTAAAAGAAAAGGTCGCGTGTGTGCATATGGGATCAGAGTATATTGAATAGCAACACTCATCCTTTGTATTCGATTTGAATGGTGTCCCATGAATTCATTGTGCATACTGAGGACTCTTTTAGTCCCAACTCGCAATACCCTACCAAAGTCTTTGTCATTTCCAAACTGACACTTGAATACTTGTCAATACATTGGAAACAACAACTCTTTATTATCGCATATCAAGTGCCAACAATAGATACTAACATTGTTTCCGTATTCTGTTTCACTATTTTTTTATGTCATTGGAGAAAGTATTAGTTGATCGATGCAATGAGTTATTTATCATTTTGTCAGCTTTAATATTTCTTTGTGAGTAGTTGATTGTGTGGTAATATTTCATTATCGGCTTTATGAACAGATGGGATTTAATCACTAACAAATAAAAGTGTAAAATGATATTTTTAGACATTTTATAGCTAAAGAAAAAATCAAAGAAAAGTGCAAAAAGGTTTGCAGTGTGGAAATTCTATCTTTTATTCCATACAATAAAGAATAATCGTAATTTAATATTTTAGATAGAATTTTGATATTTAATTGGAAAGAAGATTGCAATAATAATGGAAATGTTGATGATTTCATGGCACTAAACAAAGAAATTTTAATTGTCAGATGTTCATGGAACCTCTTAATTAGCAAGAGGTTTTGAATGCTCTTAAAACACGATTCAACCAACTTAAATTACACAATGAAAAGAGAATTTCAATAACTTATCAATATATTTCATACATTTTGCATATAAAGTAAATATTAAAGAAAATGTAGATAATTAAAAGGTAGTAAATAAATTGCCTACTGGAAATCTACAAACAAATACTTCTTTTGCAACTATTTGCAGACTATACAAACAACGTTTGCAAATAATTGTTGGCAATGTTTATTTTGCAGAGGTTAAAGGGGGCCCAGTTGCAGATAATGGAATACCTTTGTTTATAAAATAAAATTCTGTTATAACAATATGTACAAGAAAAATTTTATTTTATTCAGTACTTGTTTTGAATATATATTTGACTAATAATGCAACACCTGTTTTGCATCGTTTCCTTTCGTAGAATATGAAGGATTTTGTCATAGCAGATCGATTTTTATTTCTCCCTCACTCGAAAATTTGTCGCTTTAGGCTCGTGAGCCTAAGTAGATAAATCCACCACTGAATCCGTCACTCGAGACCTATTTTTTTTCAACTGGAAATTGGTAAAATGTGTTTCTGTTGAAATACGTCTACGTCAAAATACATTTTTCATTTCTAGATAATGTGTAAATGAAATAAAGTTAGGAAAATTCTCTCCCAAGTTTCCTTTTTATACTTTTCCCCGTAGAATTAAATTTTAAAAATACTTTTTTGTCATTCATTCACTTTTCATCTTTCAAAAAATTTTTTTTTATCCCTTTTCAATAGTATTAATATAAATGAAACTTTAAAGAAAATGTTCTTTCAAAAAGAAGGAATTAAAATTCAAAAAAAAAATTTTATCTCAAAAATTGCAAAAATTCACGAAGCCAACAACCTTAAAACTTTAGTTGAAAAATTCCATATCGACCTTTAAAAACATCAATTTTTTCTTCATCAAGATAAGTTAACTTATTCCTTTAATAAACTTAACCTCATAAAACAGTCAAAAAATATTGAAAACGCACAATTACCTATTCTCAAGCCCCAATTCATTGCATTTTTACGACGATACCTACAAAATGTATCTTCGTCGACGTTTAAAAAAAATATTCAAGCAAATTTTCCATCAACGTAACAGACCCTTAAAAAAGATTTTTAAAACCCAACCATGTCAAAAATAAAAACTTGTCAAGTCAGTGTAGAGCTATCACTTATCAAAAAACTAAGCCGTAGCGACCAATCAAGATCTCGTGCAGCGATTTCGAGTGAAAGTACAATAACCCAATTAGTCGTGGCAAGATGGATGTCCTTCCATTTCATCATTCCCCCGTTTTCTCAAACTCAAAGCCCTAACTCAAGCACCTGTGAGAAAATGCTTCTTCGGTATTGCTGATGGCGACGTTTCCTCCCATTTCGCCTTCGGCTCTGTCTTTTAAACAACCCTCGGATACTGAGAAAGACTGAATTTAGGACTAGGGTTTCTAGACGTAGACAAACATGGAACTAATACTGTCAAGCAAACTTGTATAGTATGAAATTTAGTATTAGGTAAAGAATTTATTTTTAAATTTCAAATTCCAAAGAAATTTTAATAATCGAATTATAATTTATAACTTACAGAAATATATTTATAAGTGTATGAAGTTATAAAATATACAGATAAATCAATAAAACACTTATAAATATATTTCTGTCAGAAAAATTTCAAAAATTTGATTCCAAAAACTTCAATTATTTTTTATAAAAATAAAATGATTAATTAAAACCAAATTTCTAAAAAAAATAATTTAAATTTCAAATAAAAATCCCATTGACCATACTTTATGAATTCCACTTTCCACCAAACCATTTAAAAAAACAGCAAAAAAAATCACGTTATTTCCAAACTTCAAAATACCTTTAAAAAAAATTAAAATCTAATCGCAAACAGTGTAATTCATCCAAATCAATTTCCAAAGCACGATCTAAGTGAAATGTAAAAAGTGATTCTTATTTCATAGAAAAACCGCCTTTTCTCTCTTAAGTTGTTTTCTTAAGCGTACTTAAGAACATGTTTCCAGTTCGTTTTTTTTTATTATTCTTTACCTTTCCTCCCCTCCCAAGGAGTAAGGATTGAGGTACATGAACTGTTTATCATAAATATTCACTCTTAGGATAATTGCGTCCAAAAGCACTCGCAGCAGGAGAGCGGGCAAAGCAAACCACTCCTAAGTCCAGCCGCTTCATTGTCAATACAGCTGCTATATGAAATTAGTATAAATGATATAATCCAAACAACCAACTGTACACTACTTGTCACAAGCTTGCAAATCGCCCCATTTAATCGTAATTCCTTCCTCAATTAATGTATGTCAGAAAATAAATTATATCATATTTATTTATTTAATTCTCGTTTTACGACTAGAATAAATAAATTTCAATAGCAAATACGGTCGTTGTGTGGCTCGCATTTTTCTATCCTTCGAAACCTCCCGTCTTTTGAGTAGCCAAATGCTTCGATTCTCGGGTTTCACTAGTCATAAGACACGAGTTATAAGCGAGAACGAGAGAGGTGGAGTAGCGGGGTGGTTTGGCAGCTCAGTCACTTCTCAAACGGTTGACATTCGTGGCCCCCACCAGCTGCGTCCTCCTTCCTCTTAGAAATGACTAAAAAAATATTTCCATTAACTCAAATGTTGTACAGTAAAAAATGTTAATCGATAGAGTCTTTATTTACAATAAAAGTTATATATGTTATAAGCTTGTAAAGATAAAGTATAAAATGTAAAGATAAATCAATAAAACCAATTTCCGCAAAGTCTTTAATAACAATCTAATAGATGTACAAAGCCAAATACAATTTCAGGTAATTAATAAAATAAAAATTAAATATTTGACATGTACTAATCAAATATTGATAATTAAACAAAACCGAAAGTAATAAGTATTAATTAATATGATGTAATATGATTACCACGTTTATTAAAATTAATGAATTCTGTTGCAATTTTACACGTGGTTCTCTTTCAGCTTTCAAACAGCAAAGATTGACAAGAGGCTGACCAAGTTCTACCATTATTCTATCCTTTAAACACCAGAATGAGTCAAATTGAGTTAAAAATTTTCGGGATCTAGAAATGGAGTTCCTCACATTGATTTTGGATTGGATCCAAATGTCCAGTGTGAACAAATATATAGCTGACCAGCAGAATGGAATTTAATGGATCAAGATGATTTCTCAAATTTACAACAATACCTGATGTCAATTGAAATGCTTCCATTTCTCTAAATAAACAAGTAAAGTTGATTTAATTATTAAAGAGCCAACAAAACCCTTTATACCCATCTTTAGTTTGCTTTGCCAACTTGTTCGATATTGTATCACATAAAATGTTCTCGTATTTAAAAGTGTCACTTCAAAGATTATAATTACCATCAATTACAATCAATTGAAATAATCGAAATTACAAGTATCATTAACTGCATGTATTCAGGGCCACCCTCAGTCGCTATTGGACAACCCAAATATTTATTAGGGTTGAGTGGCTATAGGTAACAAATATGATCAACTTTCCATCATTTTCATTGCATTTATTTCACTATAAATTACCAACACACCCATAAATATAACCATAAACCTTTTTCTTGCACCAATAAACTCCCACTAGAAAAAAAAATTGAATAAATCCCGAACCATAACATCGAAATGAACAAAAGTGACATCCAACTCATCTCAATTTCCAATAAAAGCACATCCACAAGCATTTTGAACATAAGAAATAACTCCGATGACCTCTCAACATGAACTCTTGACTATGCCTAAACACGCAATCACCTCAAGGTCCATTTCATCCAGTGGCATCTCTCGACGCATTAACATCGTCCCGCAAAACGGCATTGCGCTCATTTACTCGCCTTTTTTTCGCCCAGTCATGCTGCGACTATCAAAAATGACAGATAAGTCATCTCGATCATTATCTCTTCACCTCCCTCTCCCACCCGACCGCGCTCCCCATGCAATTTCTTCCTGGCATCGCTCGTCCCAGGGGTCCCGCTCCACTCACTGCGACCATTTATCGCTGCCAACGATTAATGCGTTTAAGCTAAATTAATGTCCGCAGTGTTAAATAATCAAACTTAAATCACCACAAACAATACGAGAGAAAAAAGTTGCAAGTCCTGGCTTCCTCGTGACTCTCCCTCCTGGCGACTTGAATTGACAATCACCGGTCTCTCGGTAAAGGCTGCTACCCCCTGCAATCATACTTCGGGGCAAGTACATGCTTCGCTGATAGCGACCTTATTACGATGACGTAGCAATAAGATTAATTTTGATTGGCTGTTTAGAGTTCAAAGCTGGATGTAAATCAAATATAAAATAAGGTGTGTTTTAGCAATTCTTACTGAATGGGAAACAAAATTAAAGCAAAACTGAACTGAATTAAGCAAAACTAATCAAATAAAATCAAAATTAAACTTACACTAAACGTGATAATAATAACAAAGTAGGGGGTTATTAAATAGGGAAGATCACGAGAGGGATACTTGTGCTATCGAATGACCAGATAGAAGGGGAATTAATCATGCGAGTTTTGTTTATCAAAGGTAAAGTCTGGGGGCCATAAAGCCGATAACCATAAAACCTCGTTAGATTTAAATCAGAAAATCATTTAAAGCAACTTTAATTTATTAATTTGTAATCCAGAAATAAAAACTCAATTTAAAAAAAAAAAAATTTTTACTTTTCGATATTTCTTCCACTAATCACAGTCGATTCAAAGCAACAATAAAACGCCGTATTTGTATTACCTTCGTGAAAGTACCATAAAAAAAATCCCCTCAACACGAAATTCATCAACTCATTCACATCCGACCGAAACCTCAAAACACTCGCGTCACTACATGTAACACGAGTCGAAAGCCGATCTCAGTGACTCACAGGTGAGTGAGAAAGGGAGGGGGAAAACACCTAGCAATGATGAAAACGAGGGGATGGGATGAAATGTACCGCTAGCCCATACAATTTTATGAGTCCAGAGGGGTGTGAATCGAAAGGCACGCAGCACGAGCAACCTCAAACTATACGTTTCAAAACCACAAAGCAGTTGTAATGAAACATCTTTCATTCTTCAAACTCGTAATGCCAACAGGAAAAATTACGACTAGCACATCGTAAAGACGATAGCCGCCTTTAGGCCTAACCGATACTCGCACCGAAATCCCCTACTAAATCCAATCGACACTCGTACTTTTCAATTACTCCCAAGCCCCATTTTTCGATGTGAAAAGGAAAATAAAAATAAAATAAAAACAAAAATAAATTTATTTTCTCTCAATTAAGAACTACTCTTTAAAACCGTTGTCGTCGCGTATATATAAATAGATTTTTGCGTCGTGAATAAAACGCGTGTGGTAAAAAGCACGACATTATTAATCACACCTGTGGCGTCATCATTTACACGTTTATGGAGCTCTTAAGACGAGAGGGAAAAGCAAATAAAACGTGGTATACAATCTAATTACACAAACTAATGATTAGGTTTAAACCAAACAACACATTGAAATACTGACAACTGCTACGGACACACCCATAAGAGACTCGCCATAGTTGGGACGTTGTTGACGCCGATTGGTTCAAATATAGCAAAATGGCGGCGTATTTATGCCCTCATAATAATCCGTCCATCAAACTTGAGAGAAACGAGTAAATATTTTATAATGTGTGGCAGCAATTTACTCTTCACAGCTGTAGTTAATAACAATAATAACATGTTGTATATACCCCCTAATCACTAAAAGATTAATTTGTTAAAATTTGTTAAAATTATTTTATTTATAAAAATTAAAATAAAAAATTGTTGGAAACATTTTGAAATTCTTGAAAAAACCTCGACACATTTTTCCCTTTCAGGAAAAAGTAAAAAATAAATAAATTCTTTCCATCTTTCGCCATAAAAAATGTTGACAGCTGCTACACCTCGACTCGTATCAGTAAAAGAAATATGTCGGAACCACATGACCTTTTGACGGACATTTCAATCTCGCGTGTCAATCAGTTAAAAGATCTAAAAAAAATATTATTGCAAATTAAAACATTTGTGTCAATTAAATCTAGCAAGACGAGTCATCCGTCCTTCCCCATTCCAACCCACGAGTAAACAAGACCATATGGTGTTTTATGGCACTTTCCAGCCCCGCAAACAAGCAGGAATAGCGAGGTGCAGCAAAAGACCTACTCACCTCCGGGCCACTAAATCCGTGCTATTCAAAAGCAATCAACGGCGGTACAAAAGGCGCGCGGTATTCCAGACCTCGACCGGGCCCTCAGCTGGTGGTTCGGGGTATGGGGAGAAATGGGGAGAGAGAAAAAAGGCGAGAAAGACCACGGACACACTCGCTCAATTCACATCTCGACAATACCTTGTTACATTGTGGAATTTGTGACCTCACCTGAGTCAAAAGTAAATTGAGTTCGAAGCCAATGCATTTTGTATTAAGTAAACCTCAGTGTAACCCCTTGTATTCAATAATTTATTTTATTTAAAGTTTTTGCTTCGTATTTCTTATTTAATCAGAATTAATTCGAATTTCAATGAGATTTCGAAATTTCGAACTACACCCGACAAACTTCACGCTTAAAGAGTTTCGAATACAATAGCCGGTCGCCATTTTTCCATTTCCCATAACAATAAACAAATCGACGCCCCCCGCGCGAAACAAACAAACAAACAAAACACCGCCTAATATTTACATATTATTCCAACTAGACAAAAAAAATAAGTTGTTTGCAGTCGCCAAGTGGAATATTTCTCGAGACTTTTCCGTTACAAGACGGCTGAGGTTGAGACGAGGTCGTAGCAAGCGTTGGGTTCATTTTATTTTCATTCAGAGCGAACGGTGCGAGAATTGGGAATGAGAAAAGTTGTCTGGCAAACGAATGAAGCGGGCGAAGCAATAAGCAGGCATTTTTCGATATGAGACCAAACTCGGTGCGTTCTATCTTTCAATCATGAGAAGATTCCAACACACGCATAACACGCGGCACGTATACGTACACGTAGCGCAATAGCCTGAGAGCGGCGCACGCACAATGACACCGTAAAGTGCAGCGCAACCTTTCACGAGGACTCGTTTTATATCCCTCGTGGGACCCTGACACGTACACACACTATTGACGAGCCCAATTACGAAAATTGGAAAGCCCATACAGACAAGAATGGCGACAACTTGTTAGCGAAGGTGCCAAAAACACCTCCTTAAACTTGCTAAAACAAGGCCGACTCGTTGGGGAGTCCTAAAAATCACTCTTTAAAAATATATAAAACTTACCAAAACATTGCTACTTGCTTCCAGTAAGGCTGCTTTTATTGATTTATACTTTACTTTTATATACTTATTATGTATTTTTATGAGTTTTAACTTATAATTCAATTTATAAAATTTTTTCCATGCAAATGGTGATAATTTCAAGTTAAAATAATAACTTTCAACACATTTTTTATAATACAACTGAAGAAAATTGAAAATAGAAAATTATTGAAAATTGAAATTTTAATAGCGAAATAAGTTCCAGATGTAAAAAACAATTACAAAAAAAATAATAAAAAAAAAGTTTGAATATTTCAAAATTTAATTTCCATTTTTTTTTAAATAAAAAATTCTTATAAAAACATTTTAACAAAATAACTTCTAAAAAAAAAAAAAAAAAAAATTCTTTAAAAAGTCTTAATGTAAAATCAAAATTAAAAATTCAAAAACTCCACCCCTAAATCTAAAAAAAATTAATAAATGTCCCATGACCCCCTCACCCTCAAACCCCTACCCCTC